>JARFOC010104936.1:0-12161 GCA_031763485.1 Osmoderma eremita | reverse complement strand
CCATTACGGCCCGAAAACACCAAAGTGGTGTCATCCGCGAACTGATAAAGGACTTTATCAGGAAAACAGTTGTTCAAATCATTAACAAATAAGATGAATAGAAGTGGGCCCAAAACCGATCCTTGAGGCACGCCCTGAGATACCTGCAATGAAATGGAAATTCCGGTCCCCACTGCAAATCTCAATGATCTGGGTACGGCCACTCAGGAAGGATGAGATCCACTGACCGCAACATCCACCCTAACCATACAGTGACAGCTTATGTAGTAGAAACTCATGATTGACGGTGTCAAATGCCTGTGACAAATCAAAAAAAAGGGTACCGACCTGATTGCCGCCCTCTAAAAGATCATATACATGGTCAAGAGCTTCAAACAACGCATTGTGTGTAGACCGATGGCTTGATCAGCAACTTTCCACGCAAATGTTTGGACACAGATTATATATTATTGTCAACAATAGTTAACTAACAGATTAATTTCTTATTATACTTGTTATACGTTAATGAAGAAACTATTTTTGTTTAAAATTATTGAAGAGTAAAATTGTGGAAAAGTCCATACCTTAGTTTCAAGCTATTAAAAAAATGATACCTAATACAGAAATAAAGGAGAAATAAAAAAAATAAAACACAGACAATAGTTATAATGACATCAACTTGATTACTCACTCCAACGTGCTTGGTTAGCAACAAATCTTTGTACTATTTTTATTTTTTAATTCTCAAAAAATGGTACGTATGCCCTAACGTTACCCACTTCATTTCTAAATCCTATTTATTTGTGAAAATGCTACTAACTACTATTTTATTCTATTTTATTATTTTCAACTTGGAAATCTGCAATACACAAATACACAGAAAAGTTCAATTGGAAGCTACATGTTTCTTCACTGTCTAAACTGCTAAAGTTTTGATAGATTTTTGCATTTTGTCTAATTCCAATCATCAACAGAAACATTACCTATTTACCCCGTTATGCAAATAATGGATATACTTGAATTAGCATCTCATTAATCCGTATTAATCCATGCATATTTTCAGAAACAATTTTATTTTACATTCCCTTAATATTTAAATATCTCTTTTTTCTGCTTCATTGAAAAAATCTTTTGCATTTTTCATTAATGTTTATAAGACACATTTTCATACCTACTAAATGTTGAATATACATTTATATATGTCTGCATATAACAATATATCTAAATGACTTCTGAACGAAATACTCAAGTTCCTCAAGGGATACAAATATATTTGTTAACAAATTAACTGGAGAGTAATAGTTAATTAATCATTCATTAAATGTTATTTGCATTAGTAAACCAATATGAAATAAGGGTTGATAGATGGTAAATCCTTAAAACAGGGACAATTTACTAAGATAAGTGATTGTACACGAGATTTTGTCGTATACCTACGGATTTGTTGTGTCGTAGCAAATATAAAACACCAGGGTAGCGTAATTAGAGTAAAATGATCGAAATAAGGAGACGCGTCTGCGCGAGGATCCGGGCGTCGCTTTGTTATGAGAGTTGGTCCAGAGGTAGTGAGGCTGGGTCGACGCCATGAGTGCTGTTTTATTACGGACGCTAGTTTTGTTGACATTTGTCATTAATGTTTGGACGTCAAGCGATAAAATTCCTCTAGGTAAGGTAGCCCCATTGTCTTCACCTTAGGTGCAATATTTCTCATTACATATATATATATGTATCATACTAGTGCATGATAATTGGGAAATTGGTTATAGGTTATGGCAAGCGCGATCGGGTATATTGACACATTCACATTACACTTCACAGATTACCAACAGAAATGAAAATATTCCTTAATGCAATATATTACCTATTGATAAGGGAGCACCACAGAGAACTAATTATATTTTCGTTAAATAAACAAATAGTATTTTTTAAACCAAACAATTTTGCTTTTAAATGTTAGGTTAAATGTTAAAGGTTATTAGTTCCTTTAAATAAATTTTCAAAACATTAAAATCTTGTTCGGATTACTCCATTTATCAAAATCGATATACTTTACGCATGTATAGATATGAATGTATACTCCGAAATTTAAATAGGGTTAATGTAGCAACGTATCACTGCACCAAGAGTTTTTAGTTATTGTAATAATATACAAATAATTACTACTAACGGAATAGGGAACGAAACATGCGACAGACACATACTCCACATAGAATAAAAAGAACAATGGTTATGTGGAAATTTTAGTTTAGGCAGAACTGTTGACAAACAAGTAAGGCGATTGTGACTTATCAAAATTAATAGTATACGAAAGAATAATAATAATTATGAAGTAATACCGAAAGTTAATACCATCAACTGAGATTACGACTTGATAATTCAATGTTTCGCACGGATCGTATGAATTGTTTGCCAATCTTACCAATACATGTTATTGGTATACGTTCTATCAGCTGGTTCGGTTGGATATATTTACAGTTTGATTATAAAATTTCTCGTCTATCTACCTATTTTCTGTCGCCTCCACCAAAATTCTCATTGCAAATCAAATTCTTATTTGGTATTGGCTCTTAATAAAGCTGCCTTCTGAACGTGGAAGATTTCCATCTCGTTATTTTCTCAATAACGTAAATTACTTTCTAACTATTTCTAATAGACTACAATATTCTAGTTTTAATACAACATTTACATGTTAATGTGAACCTAACCTAACTAAAACCATTCAATTTGGAAAAGTGAAATTTGGAAGGTACATACTTTGTCTTCATTTACAGAAAGAGATCAATTAAGAAAATCATTTTTGAAAATGCCGCCTCTAAAGGAGTTAAAAAGGAAATTAAATTGAATTTCCCAACCTACATCGACAATTTTATATGCTACAGACATGAAAATTTATTATATTTATAGATGCATGTATAATGCATACACGTGCTTTATCATTTTCCCAACATTCAGTTAGAAATGGTGGGCGAATTTTTATAACCTGTATCTGAAACATTAAATATGTTACAGACTTAAAAAGTGGTACTTTAACACTTCAATTTAAAATGTTAAATTTACTACTTATCACCTTAGTGGTTATCAAGCTATACTTGCCAATATAATTAATTTCCTCCTAATTTTATTTGACACTTGGCTCATTACGTATTTAAGAGAGCTACCTGCGATATCGTATCAACATATGTAGCTGCATCAGATTTATTTGGTGGACTTCGTCTTATTACCATATCTTTGGAGAATCAGCTGCTCAATTACTGCCGAGTGCTGTCGAGACTTAGGGTGGTCGTTATTTTTCAAATTTAATACTTCGGTGCGCACATCCTATAATTTTATACGTTTATCTGAAACATAAAAATTCAAACCCATTTGGTTTAAATTTAAAACTGGAAAACTGTCCCGCATTGTGCGAAAAGTAGCGCGTTATATAGTTGTGTAGTCGTTGAACAGTTAGGTTCCTATTACGATACGAGCTAGTGAGCAAAGATAAAGGTCTGTCATAAAACTGGCATCAAGTCATAGTTTTGTCAAAATGGCAAGCGGCTTAAGCGGTAGTGACAAAAGAATTTATTTGGTTGGCTATCTCAGAAGATAACTGGCTGCGGCTAGTTTTTTTATTTTATTACATACGCGTTCACTATTAGCAAAGGTGTAAATTTAGTCGGACGTGAGCGTATCATATTTTGCAAGAAGGCCAGAGATCCAACAAAAGCCTTACCTCAATGTAAAGAAAATATATTCAACTACATTCACATTGGCGCACACTATAAAAAATCACATTGTACGACAGATATTCACAGAGAACGGAAACAGAAGCTCGTTCAGAATCTATACATTCTCTTCCATTGCTTATGCCAAAGCCTTAAAAAAGTTAAAACTAAAAAAAAATACCTTTACCACCTTAATAAGTGGAAAACTCTAGATACGTATTTCGGCAACCAAGTTGCAATCTTCAGTATAATCTACAAAGGTAAATAATGTTAGACGTAGTATTCTGCAAGATATGCTCTGCACCAGATCACCATGGATGGTAATGTAGTTGCTGAAATACGTGTCTAGAATTTTTCACTCATTAAGATGGTAATGGTATTTTTTGTTTTAGTTATACTATTTCAAGTCACCGTATCCTATTATTTTATACTTAAAAAAGTTAGAAACAATGAAGATAAACAGTTTTTATTACACCAGAGAGAACGAGGTCGTAAAGGACAACGATTACATTTAAAATTTTCGAGAAATGAAGGAAAAGTAAGGATTCTAATTATGAAAGAACTGCTTTAAAAGATTGGGATTGGATGAGAAAGTTCAAATAATGTGTTGTGAATCTACTACTTCCAATAACTAGCAGGAACAGAGATGTTCTTTCCTTGACTACATCTATGAACCGGTATAAATAAAATGTAGTCCATTCTTCAAGAAAACAGAAAAATTAAAGTTACGAGAGTGGGCAAATGTACTTGCACGAGGCCTTTAGCAGACTGGAAATTGAAGAAATATTGATCGTTTTTCAAAGAGCATTAAAAGGAAAACTGACAATTGAAAAACGATTAACATGAATTGATGGAATTGTGTACTGTATTTTCGGTAACACCTCTAGATTTTGAATTAAGGATAAGGCCACTCCGACCATTGCATCATTCTAGATGGATATCTAAAGCGATTTGTCCCGCAAAATTCGTTCCTTTTAGATCTGAGTTATCTCTCAGCGTTGTGTAGTTGCTAGTTTAAGGAACATCTGTTTGTTCTTATTAAAAATATATGGATCATCGTGGAGAAACTATACGTCGGCAACTGAAGCACCACATAATAACTTGAACTTTTTCTAACGTTATAGCAATACGCAAAAGTAAGTGCACAGGTTTCTTCATGTGCCTTCAATAAGTTTTGCCATCATATATTGGTGTTCAAAAGAAGAGGCTTGTTTATCATCATCTCATATACTTAATAATTTGAAATCGGAAAGCTCTAGAAGCTTTCATGCTTCGTGTTATTACAGGTAAGGGAGTTGGACTTTAGTATCTATGAGCAGCATCAAGGACTCCAAGAGGATTGCAATGAATCTGCTTTACCTTATCGAACAGTTGGACGGTAGTAAAAGTTGAGGATGCCAAGTATATGATTGGCATGCCTTGGCCAGGCCGTATAAGCGTAACGAGGGACAACTGTATGCTTTTTTTTGCGTTACTGGAAATAGATCGATGCCATATCATTCGCGAGTTGTTCTCGGAAATTGAATTTACCCTTACCGCTGTGCTTCACATTTGGCAAAAGCGCCCGAAAATGCGAAAAATTACGCGCGATGGGTCCCGCACGCATTGACAAAAATGCAGAAAGTCAACAATACGAGCCGGCCGGCGTACACTCGCAGCGCCAAGAGCATGAAAAGAACCTGTTTGCGTCGCATCATTACGCTTGATGAGACATGGGCCAGATCTTAGGAGTCGAAACTGAAACGGTAACCCAACGAATCGAGTCACTACGGGTCTCCACAAGTTCAAAACTTTATCGAAATACCAGCAATATGTAGGCTGTAGTGATTCTGGTGTATGATTGCAGTGGTGGTATCCTAATGCACCCAGAACCTCTAAGAGATTCATTGTGCAATAGCACAAGAAATTTGGCAGGCGGTATCACTTCATCCGCACTATGAATAGAACCTTTTGAAGGGTTCTTCAGCAAACGCTGCCGATCACATTGAAAGGCCATTGTGCTTAAAAAATTAGTATGTATTATATTGTGCACATACAAAATAAATATATGACACAATTAAAATTGCAAGTCTGGTATGTATGCAAATACATATGTATGTACCTATGTTTAAATTCCTAGGAGGACCCGATAACAACTGAGATTATAAATTGGTGATAGAATAAACAAGAAACCGTAACAGTAACACACCATTAAGCAACATAGGTTGGACATTGAAAATAATAGGGTATATGGCATGATAATAGGATGCATAATATAAGATCTCGCTGTAAGGAGATTAGCAAAAATATGCCTGGCTGCTTCTTAAATACGGGATGCCTAATTAAGTGTTAAATTATCCAGAAATTCAAGCGACAAGCAGATGACGACAAATGCTTGCTCACACGATTACAACGTCAGTCATATGTAAATAATGCCGGTCCGCATCAGCTATAACAATTTATTTGTTAATATCCAGTAGTATCAAGTGCGTGCCTTTTTACTTATTTTTAGTAAAGCCGTCACAAAAGTATAAAAAAGCGTGTCTTTTATTTGCAGAACGCTGACCTCATGGCGCATTCATAAACACTTTCTCAAAACTTTCAAATAATAATATATTGTTTAAGGTCATCTATCGGAATAACAATAGCTTGAAAAGATTGCTATGTTGCCTCCTATTGTTTATCAGTCACAAGACTAAAATTTAAGCAGACCGGTATTTGTATTAAAAATTTCGTTTCTATAAAGCTGGAAGGAATACTATAAAGAAATGGGTTGTTAGAAATGAATTCTTAGAATTGGATTCTTACTACATAAACTTCATTAAAACTGATATTGTGGTCCGTTTAAACCATGAATGTTATTATTTTCCTAAGAGTGCAAACCTCTCATAAAAATGGATATCCCACCAAATTACTACACATTGCAAAGCGATGACCTCTTTGCAATTATGATGTGCCGACACAAGCATTCGTTTTGTATTCTGGAACATTTTTGTATAAAGTCATGAAGGATAAATCAGGCCTTGGAGAAACGTTATATGCTTGTTTTGCAATTACGTCTTAATACTATTTGCATGTACTAAGAGTTATTAATTAAATAAAAGTGTCATTATTTGAAAGAAAAGAGGAAGCTCCCCATCAAAGTTATACCGTCTGCATAATGTGATGCTGTATATTACATTAAAAATAAATAGCATTCAATTTCATATATTTAGTCGCGCGTTGCGTATATAGTCAATGTGAAGGTATTTACCAGCATGTATCATGCTAGGGGATCGGCTGCATCATCGCGAACTTCTCATAATGTGGGTACTTCGGCGGTCTTATTATTATGATCATAGCATCATATTAGTAAAATAAAAAAAAGACATGGCATTTATAAAGCGTGATTGTGTCTCTAATTATTATTGTGAATTTAGCCATTTGTACTTGTTCTTTTACAGATTTGTGGAAAATCTCTAAAGTTATTCCTGTATTTAAAAAAAAAGGAGATTCAGCTAATATGCATATCAAATGTTAGTAAGTCTGTTTCATGATTAAGCTTTTTGCTCAACAGTATGGGTCCGTATCTGGTCGTCCCACCGTAGGTAATTTGATGGAAGTTATTTAATTCGTCAGTGAGACTTCGGATGATCGCCAGCAGGTTGATGTTTTGTGTATTGAGTTCGCTAAAGCTTTTGATTCCATCAATCATGTAGTATTACGTCTGAAACTGTCAAAGATCGCATTTACCATATTTATACAATGTGTTTGCCATGTTGTTTATAGTGGTTTCAAATACAAGTCTCCTATAGCAAATTCTGGAGTTCCACAAGGATCACATTCGAGACCTTTACTATTTGAATGACTGGATTGTAAAGTTACAAATTACACTGACGATCTTAAGATTTATTCAATAATACCTACTATATCCTATTCTGTTGTACTTCAGAAAAACCTAGACGTGATAAGTCATTAGCGTCACCGAAATAAAAATCTCAATGTTGATAATTGCCCCGTTGTTTCATATGAAAAGCGCAACATTACGTTATGCTTCTCCTATCCGTTAATCATGTCTCTAGACATTATATAATGTTGTGATATTGATGTTTTATTTGATTCCCTGCTATCATGTATGGATTATATTGCTGAAACTGTAAACCCTGCTTCCAAGCGTCTGGATTTTTTAATAAGTTCCTGCAAACATTTTACTGATTTAAATGTCATAACTGCTCTCCTATTGCCTTTGATATATCTAAGCTCGAGTATGCTGCTATTGTTTGGTACCCATATTATCTTCAATAACAACTTACATTGGAAGGAGTACAGAAAAGGTTTCTAAAATATTAGAAGTGGCCAGGCTATCCACCTCGCGAAACTAACTATGACGACTGACTTAGTCGACATAACTTGTCCTCTTTATCACAGAGGAAGAACTTGTGCGGTGGTGGATTTCTTTTTGGACTAATTAAAACTAAAGTTGATTCACCTGCTCTGCTGTCTCAAACACTCTTTATCGTACCCATTCATAGCACTAGATCGACAGTTTAGGTACAGATGCAGCATGATCCAACTTACTAAAGCGAGCTCCACTCACACATATGACTATTAATTTTAATAACATGCTGTGGTCCGGGATTCTGGAATATTCAGTACGATTCCTTGAGTAATATAGACTTTGCAAATCAAACAAAGGTATTTGCTTTTATAGATGATGTAGTAATATTAACGAAAGCGAAATCAGTGCTAGAGGTTGAGAACATTGCCAATATAGAAATGCGGAAAGTAATGGTTTGGACCGGGGAGTAACAAGATCCAATTTAATGAAGCAAAATCTCAAGAAAGCGATGAGTAAAAACTTAAATATATTTCTAAATTATGATGTCTTGAAGCAAGTTAACAAGATAAAATATCTGGGTATATGTGTAGACAGCAAATTTTAATTTGACGAACATGTGAAGTGTATAAGTGAAAAATATAATGCATTCATCAACATTTTGGCAAGATCTGCTAAAATTAAGTGGGGAATCAGGCAAGAGGTCTTGAGTACTATTTTTAAAGACATAGTTGTACCTATTCTATCATATGCTATACCAATATGCAAAAATGCTTTACAGTAGAAAGCAAACCAAAGAAAAATTTAAAGAGTACAAAGGCTAATGAATATAAGGATATTAAAAGGATTTAGGGCTCTATCGGACGATGCATCATGTGTACTTACGGGTAATACCCCTATCATTTTGAAATTAAAAGAGATATCAAACATCTATGAGAAATTAAATGTTGGTGAAGTAGTTAGGGTGGGTAATGTCCAGGAATACAGAGTAAGAAAACGCCTAATGATTAGAGAACAGGAAAAAGATAATGTGGAGAAGTGGCAGATTGAATGGGCAAATACTAGTAAAGGCAAAATAACAAAAGAATTTTTTCCGGATATTAGACTAAGAGTAAAAATTATATACCATATTCGCAAAAAATTACGACCACGCTCAGTAGACATGGAAAAATTAAAAGTTACTTCTACAGGGTTCAAATACTAGACAGTGATGAGTGTAAGTGTGGTTTGGGAGTTCAAACTGTTGACCATCTGATTTATCTTTGTGCCAGACAGAAAAAGGGAAGCATTAATTAGAGATGTTAACAAAACAGATGTTTGACCGGTTACAAAATCACAATTGATAGAGTATCCCAGAAGTTTTTTTCTCGAGTCTATCGGAAAAATTGAATTTAAGAAATTGTCATGAAAATGTTACTATAATTTTGTGCAAATAGTTTAGTTGATGTTAATGTATTTAAATTTAATAGCATGGAATATTGTAAAATGGAGCATGCTGAATAAATAAATTAAATTAAAAAAATATGTGAGAGAGAGACCCCATTCCCCCTTCTAGTTATCTAGCTGTCATATTAATTTTTATTTTTAATTTCTTAGTTCTGTTGTTTTGCTATACTTATATAGTATATGGGTAATGTATGTATCTAACATTTACTGTTTCTTTTTGTAACTTCATGTACGAATTCTAAGTTCAGCATTGTTATGTCTTCTCTACGTATTTTTTCCTGTTACCGGATTTTCTTTCTGTCGGACAGATATACTTATTATTTTATTATTGTTATCTAGATTCTGAAGCTTACAATGATTCATATATTGTAATTATGTCAGCGCTCACAAGTATTAGTTCTTTATAAAAAAAAATAAACTAAACGCTATGACCTGTGCATTACAAGAAGCAGCTGGTTTACTGAACCAGCTTTATTTAACTCTCAATAATCTTTATAAGTACATAAACTAGTCCACCGCCATAATCAAATAAATCATTCAGAGTACATAAAGAACGTATGCGGATTGCTTATGTTTAGCATAAAACTTTTATAAATCCATTTATAACGACTTTTATAATTAAAATTATATCTCATCGTATCATCGTTTTACCATCGTTCCTTTGAGATTGTTAAACAGCTAATCTTCAAGAGCTCGTTATCTCGGAAACAAGAGGTTCGATGAATGCAAACAACAAACAAGTGGCGCTTCGATAAAGTTATGCCTCTCAAACATTTTGAAAAACACTTCTTCCTGAAGTACCCTTTACACCAGTTTTTTGCGATACAAAATGTAAACCTCTGTCATACATAAAATACATAAATAATCAATAAGAATTAGTAAAGCTAGGAAGGTATCTGTATAATATATTTTAAAACAACACTGAAGTAAATAAAAAAGAAGAGCTTTCCTACGTTCCGTGGTAATGTATACTATATATATACCTTACTTTGTAATTTCTTAACCTTTATTTTTAGTTACTTGTATGGTTAGCCTTAGACGTATTAACTTTTTTAAAAAGTTGTTTTATCACCATGATATTATATGCATATACATATAAATGTTAATGAAAATATGTACATATATACAGAGTAACGCATTAGTGTGGCAAAGCTCCATATATCCGTTATCATATAGATATCAAGAAAGGTTATTTACAAAAATTGTAGACAGTCTTAAACCTAACATTTTAAAATTATTGTCATATATACAGCGTGTTTCATGAACCAAACATTCGTTTTCTTAAATGGAACAGCCTGTATTTTATATCATAAAAAGAAGGAATAGTTCAGTTACATTCATTTTTACGAAAGTAACCTAAAGTAATCTAAAGTTATTAATTTCTAAGGTATTTTAAAGTATTTTTATAAAAGTGAGATTTTTTAAAATTATTTCAATATACCGAGTTAATCGTGGAAAAATGACAGTAAGACAGTCTTAAGTCTTCACTACTAGCTAGAAGATTAAGTAATTGAACCACATTTTTTGGAAGGACGAGTGAAGGGTCAAGTTTATTTAGACTTTTTAGAAAATCATTTACCGTTGTTATTGGAACATGTTCCCCTAAACGTTCGTCAAAGGATGTGATATTTTCACGATGGAGCTTGGTTACTTCACACAAGGTGGATACACGACTATTTCCTTGAAAGATGGGCAAGGAGAGGGGAAACAATTGAGTGATTGGATCGACCACCGGAGTTCACTAAAATTGTCTTCTTCATGGGGTCATATGTAAGAAAAAACTTTGTATAGCAAACACCACCAATTACACGAAGTGATATGAAAAACAGAATAAAAGAAGCATATCTCGCTTTTTTTTAAATACCTTAAAATATCTTAGAAATTAATGACATTAGGTATAGAGAGTGCTTAATAAAAATTATAGTAACTAAACTATTCTTTCTTTTTATGATATAAAATCCAGGGTGATCAATTTAAAATAATTGAGAAATTATTGCATTTGAGTTTTGACTCGCCCTGTATTCAGTTTTGACAATTTTGAAAAAAAATGTTGCTTTGCTACAAAAGTGGGCCAATATAAAAAATCTATGCTTGCAATAGAAAAATTTCAGTCATTTGCAGTATACAAGACGTCGAACTCACAGTGATTTGCATATAAAATTGACCATAACTTCTGAAATACGCGTATAATGCAATGAAATTGTATGTTGGGGGTGTAAGGCATGAGCTTAATCTAAACCTGAAATAATTTATAGGGTATTCCTTTTGAGAAAACGTATGTTTGGTTCACCCTGGTGATATAGAACATGCTGTATATATGATAATAATTTCAAAATGTTAACTTTAAGGCTGTCTACAATTTTCCTAAATAACTTTTTTTGATATCTTATATGAAAATGGATCTATCGAGCTTTGTCACATCAATGCGTCATCCTGTATATACACACATAACATTTTGGATCTCACAACACGGCTGATTATGCAACCGCGTTAGTAGCGGCAGACACTCGCACATACAGCCAACTGTTTCGGGCTACCATGTCCTCTTCGGTGTACGACGGAGAATGCCTACAACTTTTTCAGCATACCGTATGCATGCATTTTACAACAAATATTACCATGAATAATCATAGGAGACATATCCCAACTAGCACAATAGGCATCTGGGAACGTAATTACAACTATTAAAATGACTTTGAAGTATATCGCGACATAACATGGGAACGTAAAAAGAACGT
>JARFOC010104925.1:1200-12163 GCA_031763485.1 Osmoderma eremita | reverse complement strand
ACGAGCAGTAGGACGGCGGCCGAGGCGAGGCAGGCGATGGTGGGCGCCGAACCCCACGCCCACTGGGTTCCGCCCTGTAGCAGGCCGATCAGGAGCAGCGTGCTACCTGCGCTCAGGAGCCCGGCCCCCACGTAGTCGACCGGTTCGCGGCGGGTGACCTGGTGCGACTCGTGGTAACGCATCGTGAGCACGATGGCGGCGGCGGCAGCCAGCGGCAGGTTGACCCAGAAGATCCAGCGCCACGACACAAACTGGCTGAACACGCCGCCGAGCGCCGGCCCGACGACGGAGGAGATGCCCCACACGGACGCCAGGTAGCCCTGCGCCTTGGCGCGCTCCTCGAGTGTGTAGATGTCGCTCGTGATGGTCATCGACACCGGCATGACGGCGCCCGCGCCGAGGCCCTGTATTGCACGGCCCGCGATGAGCACGGCCATCGTTGGTGCGGCACCCGCGACGGCCGATCCCAGGAAGAACAAGCCGATGCCTACGAGCATGAGGCGCTTGCGTCCCACGATGTCCGCGAGCCGCCCGAACACCGGGGTGCTTACGGCCTGCGCGAGCAGGTAGGCGGAGAACAGCCACGGAAGCTGGTCGAACCGGCCGAGCTCGCGCGCGATGGTTGACGACGCAGTAGCGATGATTGTCGCGTCGAGAGCAACCAGCGCGGTCGACAGCATGAGGGACAGGAGGATCGGTCCACGCTCGGAGCGCAAGCCGATGGTGGTGGGACGGCGTTGGGGCACGGTGAGTGCAAGCGCGCAGCGCCCCCGGGGATTCCCGCGAGGTGGAACGTTGTCGATCGCCGCGCCCGTGGCGGCTTCGAGGCGATCTCGCCGATCCTGCACTCGTGGGTGGGATGGTCATGGTGGCCCCCTGAACTCCACACGGGTCCGGCGTGGACTCCGCCCCGGGCATCAGGTGTGCTGTCGGGTCAGGCGGTCTCCAGGGTCCCGCGCAGGCGAGCGGCCGAGGTGCTGTTCGTTTCCCGCCACGAGAATGCCCGGGATGGACACACTTTTTGGCCGCTAACCCCAATGCGCTCGACGCCGGGACCCGCTGGAACGCCTCCCGGCGTGGCTCCCATCACGGCTAGTGTGGCTCGACGGCCTGCCAGTACCTGGTAGTCTTTTCCCCGGCCCAGACAGGGCCAACGGTCCCGCGTAGCTCAGCTGGCAGAGCATCCGACTGTTAATCGGACGGTCGTAGGTTCAAGTCCTACCGCGGGAGCGCTTGTGATGTCTCAGGACATCCCGGACAGCCGGACCTACGAAATCGTAGGTCCGGCTTTTCGTTTGCCTGGGGTTGGTCCGGGTGGGCGGCCGGTGCCTTGGTAGTCCTTGGTGGGGTCGAGGATGAGTTCGCGGAGTAGTTCGCCGGTGGCGGCGTTGATGATGCGGATGTTCAGGTCCTGGACCAGGAGTAGGACGTAGGTTCTGGCGTAGGTTCTCCCGACTCCGATGTGGTGCAGGCGTCCGTCGTTGCGCAGGGTGACGACGCCGGCCTTGTCGACGCGGTCCGAGCGCACTCGTTCGTGGGTGAGGGCGGTGGCGCCGGGGACTGCTTTGGGGCGTGCGGTGTAGGCGGTGGCCGGGGTTGCACGGTGGGGTAGGGACCGGTGTGGCCGGCGGTGGTTGTACTCCTTTGCGAAGGTGTCGAGCAGGCTCTGGAGCTCGGCGATGGTGGTGGGCTGGGCGGGCTGGGCGGCGAGCCATTTCTTCATCGTGGCTTGGAAGCGTTCGGCCTTGCCTTGGGTGGTCGGGTGGTGGGGTTTGCCGTTCTTCTGGGTGATGCCGCGGCGGGCGAGTTCCTTCTCCAGGGCGGTCTTGCCGCCTTGGCGGCCGGTGCCGGATAGGCGCACGGTGTAGACCATGCCGTTGTCCGTGAGCGTGGATGCGGGGTATCCGTGCTGGTCAGCGGTCTGGAGGAAGGTCTTGTGCACGATCGGTGCGGTGATGCGCGGGTGAGCGCTGACGTGCAGGGCGTAGCGGGAGTGGTCGTCGAGCCAGGTGATGATCTCGGTGTCGGTGCCGGGTCTGCCGTCGGGGCGGGTGAGGCGGTAGTGGGTGAAGCCGGACTGCCAGCACTCGTTCGGCATCGAGGCTTCGAACCGGATGTAGGAGGACTTGGGGCGCTTGTCCGGCTCGGCGGTTACCGCGCCGTGGCGGGACAGGATGCGGTGGATCGTCGCGCGTGACAGGCGCACCTGGTGGTGGTGTTCGAGGTGCCAGGCGATGGTCTCGGCGCCGGCGTCCAGGCCGGCGCCGGATAGCTGCTTGCGCAGCGCGAGGACCTGTTCGACGACCGTGGCCGGGGTCGCGGCCGGACGTGTCTTGGGTGCGCGGGAGCGGGGCTCGAACGCTGCCTCGCCCTCGGTCTTGTAGCGCGCGACGAGCTCGTATACCCAGGAGCGTGCCACCTGGTACTCGGCGGCGACCTGGGTCACGGGGCGGTGTTCGACAATGACGGCGGTGATGACCAGGCGGGCCTTGGATGAGGGCATGGCCCGCACCCCACCACCGGATCACCGGCGTCCTCGATGACCCGAGACAGCGTGTCCTGGATGTCGTGAGACATGTGTCCTGGATGTCCTGAGACTGGACACTGTCACCCCGACAAAAAAGCCCCGTCTGACCTGCTTGAATGGTCAGACGGGGTTTGTCGTCTCTGGGGCAGTAGACGGGCCCTTGCGGGAAGCCGGTCATGTCTTCGGATGACGCCGACGGCTCCGGGAGCTTATTCGTTGCTCGGTGAGGCGGGTGTCGGTGCAGGCGGGGTTGGGGCTGTGGTTGGCTCTTCGATCGGTACATCGCTGCCGCTCATCACGAGATAGCGTCCACCTGACTGCTGGACGTTGAACTCGACATGTGCTGGCGAGTCGACTACGAGAACCTCGACGACGAGGTGCGAACCCATCTGTCGGCCTGAGTTCTCCTGCACGGTGATGGAGTCCATTCCGCCAACCCCAGAGACGAATGCGGCGATCTCGCTAAGGTTCGCCCTCAGGTCGGTCTCGGACATTGGTCCGGTGACGCGGCAGGCTCGAGCTGCATCTGCGTTGGTCGCGGCGGCAAGCAACTCCTCGACCGCTGCGACAGCGGTCGAGGCGCCGGCTTGGCAGCCTTCGCTTCGGTCGCAACTGGTGACCGAGACAACACCGACCGGGATGAGCAGCGCGGCAACCGCTCTGCTCACCCTGGCGGAAGGGTGTCTGTTAACGCGCATCACACGTGGTGGCCGTACCAGGTGACGGCCAGTCCGCTCATCTGGGAGAACGGCTTGTTGAGCGTGTTGGTCGTGTGGTAACTCGGGTACACGGTGCTGCCGCTCTTCTTCGTCACGACCATCGAGTGCGACATCGTCGATGAACCCTTGACCTTGTACTGCAGCAGGTCGCCCACGCGCAGGTCGGAGACGTACTTTGCCGTCGCGGTTCGGCCGAGGGCCTTAGTCATACGGTAGAAGTTCTCCGCGCCGGTCCAGGTCCACGACGCTGTCGGGATACCGCCGTACCACCAAGCGTTGTCCCACTTGTAGTCGATCACGGGGTGAGCGACTTCCTTCCACCCTCCGGCGTACATCGCCTGCGAGACGAAGTTTGTGCAGTCGGTCGACCACCGAGCGTAGGAGGGGTTGTAACTCGTGGCCCACTTCACCGCGTAGTTTGCGACGTTCTGTCGGTTTGTTGCGGACAGCGCGATTGGGGCGACGGCGGTTGTCTCCTCAGGAATGACCATAAGCCTATCCGAGGGTGCCATCTCTTCGGCTTCGGCCTGGGCTGCGAGCATCTGCTCCTCAAAGTCATGGACGACAATCTCCTGGACCTGCCCGTCAACCGCATCGACGATGACCTCGTGGGGGATGACTTCCACCCAGTCGACGTCGTCCTCCGCGATGTGGCGGGTGATCTTGACCTCCACTGTCGCCGACACCGTCTGACCATCAGAGGCTGTGATCTCGGGGGCACCGACCACCTCTACGTTGACCTCGTCGATGGTCAGGCCGTCGGTGGCCTCGGCAAGGCCGGCATCGTCGACGATCTGCTGCTCAAGGTCGACCAGTGACGACTGTCCGTCAGGCGTCAACTCGACCTCCTTCATCTCGTCGACGATCGCGTCCTTGGCGGCCTCGGGGCTACCGATGAAAGCTGCCTCGTAAGCTGGCGCGAGGCTGTCCGCCAGCGTCAGGGCGGCGTCCTCAGCTGCGGCCTCAACCGCGGGCGGAACTGGCTCGAGATCCGGCTCTGGCACCACGAGTTCTTCGCCCGTGCCATCCAGTGCCGGGACTTCCACCGTCATGTTGCCGGGATCGTCGACAGGATCAAACCCGGCCGACGCTCCAGCGGCAGTCGTGCCCAGAGCGATGATTCCCGTGGCGGAGACTGCCACCAAAAGGCGGCGTCGCACTCGAATAGACCTCACATTCAGCTCCCTTGCTCAATCCGTCAGGTACCGCAGAGTGTCCAGGGGCAGCCACGCCGTGAACAGACTGGCCGCCAAGAACGGCACAAAACGACGCATTGTTGACGCTGAACGCCTCGCCACACGAGGCTCCTGACGCACTGGTGGGTCGTTTCCGGGTGGGGCCGCGCGGGCCGCCAGTGCCCTTGAAGTCGGCGACCACTACGCTATTGCCGTGCTGATCCACGTGAGTCGGGCCAGCGTGGCCGCTGGCGATGACGTCATGCCGCACGACTACACGCTGGAGGCTGACCCGAAGGAGACTCTTGGTGCGCTGCTTGGGCGGCTAAAGCCAGACGTTACCGTTGATGGCCCGGCCACGTGGGCGGTCAGGCTGTCCTCGGGTGTCGGGTCTGGCGAGTACGTCGCCGCGTACGCCGCTGAGTTGGGTGGGATGCACGTGGTCCGACACGTCGACCGCACCTTGGGATCTCTAGGTGCGCCGCACCTGTACTTCGCGTACTTCGCAGGCGCGCCCAGTGAACTCCTGCTGCGCCAGATCGAGCGCGCGGAGACGCTGGACCCCATCGCATTGCGACGGGAGGGTTGCCGTCGGCGTCTCATGGCGGAAGAAGACGAGGCGCGGACCTATCGGGCGGGGCGCTACCTGTTGTCCGACGAAACGATCGCCGCTGTCACCGAGTTCGGCGGGCAGGTCGGTGCTCATAGCAACATCTATGCGCGGATCGACGGCCACTGTGCAACGTGGTTGGTGCGCAGGGACGACTGGTGGCACTACGTGAGCCGGGTTGACGCCGGGACGGGTGTGGACGAGTTGTTAGCGATGTTCAAGCGGCCCGGCGCCGTGCTCGCCGAGCCGTTCCTGGTCTGCTGTGTCGCAGTTACGCGGCGCACCGCGGTTGGCCTGCCGCCTGTTGAGTTGCCGCCGCGGGTATCGCCGGTCTACCAGCAGGGCCAGTGGCGGTGGGCCTGGCCGGGCATTGGCGGTTCGCTGGAGGCGCAGTCGCTAGATGAAGACATCGCAGCCCTCGCGACCTGCGTCACTGGGCTGAGTGTCGCCGAGGTAATCGCCGCATTTGTGTCTGGCAGATGAACGGCTTGACCGCACTTGATGCGACTGGGCCGGTCAGGGAGGTGTCTGCTGGAGCGGGCGGTGGGCTACCTGGTCGGTGGGGTGCGAGTCGAGCTGCAGGCCGGTGTGCGCTGGGTGATCCGGTCCACCGGGAGCCGGACTGCGCGCGCAGGACGTTTCGCGAGCAGGTCCCGGGTGTGCTGGAGCGTCCAAGTGATGCACGGTCTGGCTGACGGACGCCCCGCCATCGTCGTGACCGAACTGGCCGGGCGGGCGCCTGGAGGGCACGCCCGGCGCCTTGGGCACGAGATCGTGAGCCACGTCCGCCGGCATCAGTCACCTGGCTTCGCGGCGGCTCGCCATGGTGATCTCGTGCAGTTGCTCGCGCTGGTCTTCGTCATCCATCACTAGCCACACCAAGCCGCAATTCTGCGGGCCGTCGGCGCCAGGGAAGCACAGTGTGCATGCGTCACCCGGGCGGATCGGGCATTTCAGTTCCGGCCGTCCCATCGATGCTCCTTCTGGACACGCGCGTGTGCGTGGTCCGTGGGCAGACGGTACTCCGGTACTTCGTGGCTGCACGGTCTTGCGCCGCCGTGCAAGAAACTTGGTCAATCTCGGCGCAGGTGCACGGGGGTGCGATCCAGGCGCCTGGCCAGGGACCGGCAGGCGGAGTTGACCGCGCGGCTCTCAGCGAAGCCAACCCACATGGCGATGGTCTCGGCTTCGGCGGGCGCTTCGCCCATGACCCACTCGTCGACCGGTTCGCCGGCCCACTCGGCGGCCCATCCGGCCAGTGCCTCGGCGAGCATCTCGCCTGGCTGGCTGCGCTCGTCCTTTGAGTGCCGCAAGAGTGTGAGTGAGATGCCTGCGGGCAGTTCGCTCAGCAGGAGGCCGCGTGCGACGCTCGCATCGGCGTCGTCGACCTCAAGGTAGATCTGTCCGTACACGCAAGGCAGTGAGTGCTCGAGAACCATCAGGATCCGCGGTACGTCGTGGAGGTTCCCCGCGAGCAGGAGGTGGGTGCTGTCGGAGTACGTCATGGCTTCTCTTTCCGTAGGCGGGGCCTGCCGGACGATGTGCGGCTCGACAAGCTTCGGCCTTCTATCTGAGGTGAGGCTCACCTAAACATGAAGTCGTGATCGGTCGCAAGTTGCTTGGGGCAATGTCGCATCTTGACGCGGAGGGTAGGTCCCTGGAGGGGGGCGGGACAGCGGTGGTTCCCCGTGACCGAAGCCGGCAGCCACTGCGCGCGGTTGTTGGCGTGAGGTCGCCCTGCTGGCCATGCTCGAGTGTTTGCGCAGGTTGCTGGCGCCGCCTGGTCGAGGGCTCGCCGCTCGGCTGCAGTGGCGGGCAGCCGCAGGCCGGCGCGTGAGGCGTCGGCGAGTCTGGCCCGTAGTGTCTAGGGGTCCGCGTCTCAAGGCTGTGTGCCTGTGGCCGAGATTGATCACATCGACCGCACCAGGCCGTGCACGGCGCGCGCGTTCGGGGCATTCGGGGCGGGTTGGCTCGTTGGTGGTGTGCGCGACGCCGAGCGTGGCCGCACGATTCATCGTGCGGCCATCCGCTATTGCCGCGCATGAGCGGCTTGCTCTGCCGGTGGTATCGCGGTTGCGGGGCGATCGGGTCGTGCCGCCCGGGCCGGCCTCGGTCCATTCCTGGCGGTTGCCCGTTGGTTGAGCGCGCATAGTCACCGGATTGGGAGTGCGGTGGCCGGGCGCAGGGTAGTGGCGGAGGCCGGCCCCGGGCGGGGAGATGCAGGCGGGCGGGCGGCGAGGGCGGCCGGGCGCCAAGGCAGGGGACCGTGGAACCTGGTGGGCGTCCTGGTCACCAACTGCCGTGTGCACATGCCGTCGAGCCTCTCGTTCTGGTCCAGGTCGGCGTTGACAGGACCGCAGGAGGTATTTCACTGATCTTGCTGCACAACAAGAGTGCAGCGTGACGAGAAGAGGAATAACACGATGGCGCCGGTCTATCAAGACGAGTGGTTTCACCCGTTCGCACGGTGTCGCGAGATAGCTCAATGTAAATCGTTACCTCAGTCCGGTATGACATATCTCACTCTAGAGTGAATCGTTCTCGAAATCTGGCGTAAATGCCGACGAAACCGCTGTCGAATTCCGATTCTGGATATCAACGCTGGCGCCGTCACGGGCGAGCACGGGTCGCTGCCAGCGAGGCGAGCAAGCGTCTGGTCTGCCCGACGTACCCGCCGCCGAACAGGACGGCGTGGACCGCGACCGGGTAGAGCTGGTGCAGGCCGAAGCGTTGGCGCCAGCCCTGGGTGAGCGGATGGGCCTCGTGGTAGGCGGCGAGGAGGTCGTTCAGGAACGGCGCACCGAAGAGCGCGAGCATGGCGAGGTCGGCCTCGCGGTGGCCACCGTGAGCCGCGGGGTCGATGAGGACCGCCTCGACACCGCTGCCGCACGGAACCCATACCACGTTGCCCGACCAGAGGTCCCCGTGGAGTCTCGCAGGGCTGTCGTCGCTGCCCGCTTCGATCAGGTCGCCGAGCCGAGCGGCGACAGAGGCGAATGCGGCGGCGTCGGACTCGTCAAAGACGCCGCGCTGGAGTCCCTGCTTGCACACGGGCAGCAGTCGCGCCTCGGCGTAGAACTGTGCCCATGATTTCCATGCGCCGCCGCGCATCGGGAGCGGGTCGTCGAGCGGCCCGAAGAAGCCGGACTGCAGGCCGGGCGGGAGTGCGCCCCATGCGGGGGCTCCGGCGTCGTGCAGGGTCGCGAGCCGGCGCCCGAGCTCGCGTGCGGCGCCCGCCGTGGGGTGCGTCTCGATGAGCCGCTCGAGCGTGAGGTGGGCCCGGCCGGTATCGAGGACGCGAACGACCCGCGGACCTCCGCGGACGGTCAGCCAGTGCAGGCCGGCTGCCTCGCACCGGAAGAAGCCGGACGGGGCGCCGGGAGAGGTCTTGACGAACGGTTCCATGCTGACTCCACGCTAGCGAACCCGGGGCCATAGGCGATGTGGCTGGTCCGGTCGCATCACAACAAGGCGGTACCTCGACGGCGCCGGGCTGCGCCGAGCAGCAGGGAGGGGTTCCGCTTTCCTGTGCCTGCGTGTGTGGGTCATGCGGTGCAGACCCGGCGTGCCGTGGACTGGCAATGACGGCGGGTGCCGCTGGACGCCCGCAGTGTTCGGTGACGCTCAGCGTGACCCGCTCTGCCCGCTGCCTCTTGTGAACGAGCCGGAGTAGCCACCCATACCTGCGCCGCCGGTGGTCCCCACGCGGAACTGGCGAGTGGTCAAGCCCGGGTTCGTGGTGGTCGAGCTTGTCGGTAGACCCTTGTCCAGGTCAGCCAGGACGACCTTCTGCCCGACGTCGACCCCGGAGGTGATCTGGGTCAGCTCCGGCCCGACGGCGCCGGTCTTGACCCTGGTGGTCGTGACCTTGCCGCCGTCGAGGACCTGTACGGTGCGGATGGTGCCGGACGCGGTTACGGCTGAGGTGGGGACCACGGTGACCGCGTCGGCAGCGGCGACGGAGATGGCGAGCTGCGCCGAAGCGCCGTCGAAGAGCGAGCCCGAGCCGGCATCGAGCGTGATGCTCACCGGGTACGACGGCGTGGACGTCTCGGACTGGTTGACGACGCCTACCTGGCTGACGGTGCCGTGGACCGGTGCTGTGGTGCCGGCGACCGACACCTGGACCGGCTGACCGGGTTGCAGCAGGGTGGTCTGGACCAACGGAACCGTGGTCTCAACCACGTAGCCGGTCGTCCCGAGGACCGTGACGGCCGTGGAGGACGTGGAGACCGAAGACCCCGAGGACACGGAGACCGCCGCGACAGTGCCAGCGATACGGCTCGTGAGCGTCCCGCGGGCGGCATTCGCCTGGGCGACGGCCAGGTTGGCCTGAGCCTCGTCGATATCGGCCTGATCCGCCAGGATCTGCTCGGCAGTGATGGTGACGGTCTGTTGCGCGCTGCCAGCGGTCGATCCGGATGTGCCGGGTGTGCCTGTGCCTGTGCTTGAACGACTGTCAGCCTGCCCGCCGGTGGTTCCCCCTCCTGTAAGGCCAGAACCCTTGTTTGTGGCACCAGTTGTGCCTTCCGTGGAGTTGGCGCCGGCACCGCCCTTGCTACCAGACTCGCCACGCTGAGCGCTGGACCCGGTGGGCGTGCTCGTCCTGCTGGGTGCCGGGGTCGCGGCGCCCGTGCCGGCGGACTGTCCGCCTGAACCGGAACCTTGAGCGTTGCTGCCGTCTGCGGAGCCGGCAGTGGACAACGCCTTGCTCAGCGCGTCGACAGCCGCATCGAGGGCTTTGGCGTCGTCGAGGAGTTGCTGTTGCGCGGACTGGACCGCCTTCTGGTCGTCCTGAACGAGTCCCAGAGCCTGCTCGCAGGCGTCCAGCTTCGTGCGGAGTGCTGCGACGGGGTCGTTCGCCGCAGTGTCAGGGCTGGGAGCCTCGGTGAACGCGTCGCCGGTCGCCGCCGGGGCGGGAGTGGCCGAGCTGCCGGACGTCGCCTCGCCGGCCGGCGTCTTCGCCGCCGCCTGGAGGGTGTCTCCCGCCGCGGTGAGGAAAGCGGCGCAGGTAGCAGTGGACCCGCTCGTGTCGTCACCGAGGGCGTTCTGGGCATCAGTGAGGGTTGTGTTGACGGTGTCGTACTGGGTGAGGAGCTTGCGCTGCGCGTCAGTGACCGCCTCGCGCAGGGAGGCGAGGCCGGCCGCACTGGGGGAGGCGCTAGGCCCGGCCGAAGGCGCCGCGGCAGCCACGACTCGCGCCGAGCCGGTGACGTAGACCGCATTCGTCGCAGTCGCAGTCGCAGTCCCAGTCGTCGGCAGGGTGTGCACGTAGGCGCTCGGTTGGGTGCCTGTCGCCGAGCTTGATGCGACGACCGTGCCGGTGGCCTGGGCCTCGCGATCGTCGGCCAGCTTCTGCTGGGCCGTGGTGAGCGCGTCCTGCGTGTTCTGGACGTCGGTGGCAAGCGCGTCTGCGTTGAGGGTGGCGAGAGTCTGGCCAGCCGTGACCGTGTCGCCCACCTTGACCGCGACGCTCGCGACGGTGCCGGAAACGGCGAACGACGCGTCGTCGCGCGAGGCCGAGGCCACGGTCCCGGTCGCAGTAACGGTCTGCGCGACGTCGCCCTTCGTCACCTCGGCCGTGCGGAACCGTGGCCCGCCGCCACGGATCGCCCGGTAGCCCACCATGCCCGCGGCGACCATGACGACAACGATGACAACGACGATCGCCGCAGTCCACCTGTGCCGCCGGGCGGTGCGGCGGCGCGTCAAGGTGCTTCGCGGGTCGAGTCCGGCGCTCCACGCCGAAGCAGGCGACAGGTCGTGCCCTGCGGGCAGGTCCGCAGCATCAGGCATTCGTGCCGCCCCCGCTCGTGTCGCCGTCCTGGCCGCGCCGTCCCTGCCCGCCGAAGCCGCTGCCGAACCCGGAGCTGCAGCCGCCGGAGGTGGGCTGGGAAAGCGTGATGGTGGTCGCCGTGATGGTTCCCGAACT
>JARFOC010104914.1:0-12163 GCA_031763485.1 Osmoderma eremita | reverse complement strand
TTAATTAATACTTGTGCGGGAGGAGTAATCCGAACAGTGTGTTTATCGTGCTGCCCCACAGTCCTTGCTATCTATACAGGCTGAGTCTAAAATATGAATCGGAAAACAAAATATGTAGTAGCTCTAATAATAATACCATTTTATTCTCCAGCAGTATTAACGATTGGAGTAAGTAATTTGTGTTACAGTAAGCTGTAACTTTTTATTGCACCTTACGCACTCGGCATGTACACTCAAATACAGAACTCATGTCTCCCCAAAAGATCGAAATGAGAAAATGGTATAACACCAAGAGCAACTTGTGCGTTCTTATCGCATACGTCTGGTAAAGACATGTAACAAAAAAGTTTAACGATAGTCCTGAAATCCATCCATTTATAGAAGATGTCGAACGCAAACATAATAAATGTATTTATTGCAATACACATTTAGAATATTGTCTGATGATAGGCACACATCTCCAACTACCAGGCCAGACTAAAAAAATTTTGTAAAATTTCAATTTTCCTTAATGAAGAGTCGCTTGCGGCAGTGCTATACTTTCTATAATTATGGTTATTAGCCGGCAATTTCATATTTTTAACATCAGACTCAGCTAGTATACAGACTGTTTCCAAGGTAACCTGAAATATTGTGGGTGATTCGTCATTCAATTTTGTGACGAAAAGTTTCTATTAGCATGTGTGCTGGCTGATTATGTATTTTAGAATGTTATTCAATTCTTAAGCCACTTATTATCAAAATTAATAATGTTTATTATTAGTGGCCTTTGGAATTCCGATAGTTAGTTATTCATAAATTTGTTTGCTTTCACATTTTGTTGCTATAACTTTTTTTACTAATGCCGAAACGGCTATATGCATTATTTTATCATATATTTGGCCAATGATATAGCCGTACAAGCTAGACGTATTTATACCGATCGTCATCCAAATAATCGTCTACTATGTTCTAAAACGTTTACTGGACTGCATTTTTGTTTACAAGAAAGTGGAACTTTTGCCAAATCAAAAAAAAAAAAGAAAACATTAGTGAAGATCTAGTACTGTAAGAAATTCACAGGTTCTTCAAATTATTGAAGATCATACAAAAAAGTAGTACCAGAAAAAATGCTCAGCAAGTAAATGTTAGTTAAAAGGATCGTTTACATATTCGAAAAGAAAATTTATTGCACACAAATCACAATCAACGTGTGCAGACTTTGCTATCCACTGACTATACCCTTAGGATGAACTATGGTTTGTTTACTGATGAAGCGAATTTCTCCAGACATGGGATCATCAATTTTAGTAATAACCACATGTGATCTGATGAAAATCCACGGCCATGGTTGTATCTCAATAACGAAATAACTATCACTCAATTTTTTGTAGGAACTTTTCGTCGTAAAATTAAACGACAAATTACCCACAACAATATTTCGGATTACTTTTGAAACACACTGTATTTTTTCTAAAGATGATAAAGTTACCATTACAAACTCTTGTATTTATTTACAGATATTACTATTCGTCGTTATCGTATTACTTACATTTGTGTTGGGACAATCCGGATACCACGACGTATCGAAAGACGGCACCAGATTCCCCATGGTCTTAAACAAGTACGGCGCAACAGATGTCTATTACAGCATTTCTGGTACAGATGCCAAAAATAAATTCGAACATTACTACGAAAATATAATAAAATCGGCTAACGGCGCGACCACCAAAGTTATGAACGTTTCAGATAGTAAGAACTGCCTGTCATTTCGTTCAAAGTCTAGTATTCACGTGTGCTATTTCCCTAGCTATCATCGAAAAAGGTCTCGAAAACATTGCTCACTACATCAAGCGCATGATTATAGCGGCCGAATTTGCATTCGACGATAATGGTCATTTGAGGGAGGTAAAATTGTTGCACTCAAATAAAGCGCTGCACGGATCTCCCATCGGTATAAACGCGGCAATGAATGCTATATTGAAATACACTTTAGGAGACGAGTATTCAATTAGCGTCGTCAATACGCCTTTACACCCAAATAATCAGAAACAGCAAGGGCTCACACAATCCGAGTTCTCCAATTTGTTCCTGTGGATAATCTTGCTTCCGATTGGTTTGTATTTAAATGTTTAAACCATTGTGACTTTAATTTGCGGAATAGTTGCTGGGTAGAGTCTCAAATGTTTAAACTATTACGGCATTAGGATCTCAAATCCGGTCTCAACGGGAATTGATTTCTGTATAACTTTTTTTTTTAGTTTATCGATTTATTGAAAATGCAAGCAAAACTAAATTCCTTTTGAAACATTTGATAGGTTGTACATCGGTTATAAAATAAATAAATTCTCCCCTTTAAGAAATAAACCTGTTCATGAGCTTTTATTAATAGGATATTTTAATAACAAACAATTTTATCAAGTCATGTTGATGAGTTAAACTTTGAAGTTAATGATCAATTCATTATTCACAATCATAAAACAATTTGTAATTATTTACATAACCAAAATCTTTTTTTGTACGAGTATGAGACCTCAAGAGTGTATGTATATGTATGAGTGTATGTATATTGTTGTGTTCCAAACGATTTCAGGAGAAAGTTTCAGACCTAGCACGAAGTTACATCTGAATGTGGGAATATAAATCTAATAATAAATTCCTTGGTAACATTTGTTGCAGAATCCATTGTTAACACTGAATGAAAATAATTGAAAAGAAATCCAGGCTATTACTATACAGAGAGAGCGAGTGTCCCATAGCGACCCAATTTACACAACGACATTTTCTCTAGAATATATGCACAAACCTTATCTCTGGACTTCTGTACATATATTTGCATCGCTTTTCATTGTTCTGTCTTGTTCTTTTTAAAAATAAAAGTTTTATTAAATGCTGTTTTAAAGCTGTTCCAGTCCGTGATTTCCTCTCTTGCATTTATCCAATATTTTGCTGGGCCAATAATACGCATCTTTGCAGTTTGAAAAACAAATGCATCGGGCCATGAATCTCGATGTAATGTCCAAAGTCTTTACGTATTTTTCAGCAATTGATGGTCCTTCTTCTCCTGTAAAATTCTCTATCGATTTTGATAAATCTGGCATGACAATGAATGTTCCTTCGGTTTGTTTATCCTTTTGTAACAGATTCAGCATCGTTGCATTCTGTTATAGCTTTGTAGTAATCGTATTTAACATAGTGTCCATGTTATGTTGCACTCACGTTAATTATCTGTACCTCATCTCTATTTTCTTAGATAGATACCTTACACCTTAGGGTAGAGAGGGTTTTGATTATATATATACATATACATATATATATATATATATATTCAATCTCTCACACTCTAATGTCTCTATTTACTTTTCGGCCCACTTGCGCACGCGCATCTCCCCTACCCTTCGCCGTCCCAATTCCAGTGGCTTCGCATGGTGTCAAAGGCGCCAAATTCGAACACTATCATTTATCTTTGTATTTCGTAGACCGTATACCGCAGATCATATAATTCCGTATACCGCAGATCAAATAATTCCGTATCCCATTTGTGAATTGTTACATTCTCTCCACTTTACTAAATTAAAACACCACACGAATACTAAAAATGTATAATCTTTCTTTCGTACTTGTTACTTATTACAAACATCATTACACTATTGCACCATCTCTACTTTCTGGTACATTATATGCTGCTTGTCAATATTTTCCTGCCAATATAAACTAAAATGTCACTGGTTATTACTAACCTAAGGATTTCATAATTTTCTAAACCTAACTTCATTTACGAACTTTTCAAGAGAAGACTTGAAAAATACTAGTAAATAAGCGGAAGATTTGAGAACTTAACCGGCTGTTTCTCAGTATAATTTCCACTTCACAGCAATTAAAAATAATTCTGTCATCCTTACAGGTCCGGTATTACTGGTTTCAACAGGTTTATTATTCCCAACAATAGAATATATGAAAAACACCAGGAGACTAGAAAAATCATATGTGGTCACATCAGTAGAATATTGGTTTGCCAATTTTCTATGGGACGCCATGTTTTATGTTTTAGCAATATTCATCTTGTATCTTGTCTTCTTTATACCTCTGCATTCTATGGATTGGGTGGCGTTGCGTAAGAAATTTTAAAAAGAAAACGTAACCCATTGTAAATTATTACGCTTTAATCCGTTTACAGACTACTTGTGCAGTATCCTGTTAGCGTACGGATTCCTGTGCATACCATTCGCTTACTTCTTTACCTATTCGAGAGCCGTGGAGAGCGCCTACGCTAAATTCCTGATCGTACAGATCATCTTCGCCCCGATAATCGCCGGCGTACTGTTGGCCTTTGAAGAAATCGACTCTTTTAAGGAGTCCGTCGATTCTTGGAAATTCTTCGTGTTCGTGCTGGATCCGCAAGTGGCCCTCTGCTACGTCTTGGGAAGATTCCAAAAGTGGGCCGATCAAAGAGCCTACATCGAAGATACTAGATTCCATTGGAGTCTCTGGACATTCTTCGCCTATATGATTTTATTGGTATTCTTGGAACTTGTTAGTGAATGGTTGCCGACTATTTTGTTGAAAATTTTTTGCTTCTTTCGCGGCATTAAGAAGAACTGTCCATTAAATGGTAAGCAACAAACCAAAGGAAATGGGGGTACGTTTGTTTATTTTTTTCGATTTACCCAATCTTTCGTGTAAAGATACGTTTTTAGAAAAACTTACTATTCATTTGTCAGGAGGAATGCCTGAAACTCTATATTAATTTTTTTTAAAGGTTGATTGATTATGTCCCCAATGCAGATGAAGGTCTTTTATATCCCTTAACACTGCACGCTTGAGGCCTATTGTATTATTCTGCGTTCGATTGTTTCTTGATTATCAGAACAGACCTACTCCCCTAAGAGGGTTTAGTAGTAACAGGTTTAGTGTGTAGATGTTTTCTTAGGTTGTCGTGTCCAGTAGACACATCATCGCCCAAATCTGCCTTCTGCCAAGAGACAGTAAGTCAGCTACCAAATATTGTGATGGCTTTCTCATCATCGGTTTGTTGTGTTTCTATCCTGCTACATGGTGCCAGGGTTTATAGTGTTCTTTAGCCACCCACTCAGTCACTGCGCCACGCGCAGCAGCTCTTGTGATCCCGATAGCTGACTTATACTTGAATCGTCCAACAGATGCACTAAGCAACGCCGCCGTGATGCGAACACCGAAAAGTCCGATTCACACCACCATACATGTGCCACATGGGAATGAATGCCGATAAAATAGTATTTGGCATTGCCCCTATAAATGATTTGACGTGAATAACAAATTAAACAACACTAAACTTGAATTCCTCTTAGTAAATACTATACTAATTGTAGTATAATATGCATTTTTTTTATTTTCCAAAATATGTTTAGTTTTAGTGAGACAGCAGATATCCATGGTGCTTTACAAATTTAATATATTCAAAATATTACACATTATTATACGTATGTATGTATATACATAGGTAGCTCAAAAACTGCCTTTCTTTGTATGTTTGAAGGTCGGGCAATTGAAATTGGAGTAATTAGTATTTTTAAAGTACATGACTATGAATATGTTTTGTTTTTTCGTTAAAGCAGATGGTATAATAGAATATTATACAGTTTTAATATAAAATCACAGATATGTAACAAAAATATTTGTAAAAATATCACTCAACATACATTTTATTGTAATAAGTAAACAAATTTTTGGAGTGCTTATATAAATTAACATAGAAAATCATTCGTCTTCACCAATAGATGATGTAGATGAATTGTCGATTACAAATAATTATCAATGACTCTGTATGTGTGTCCAGTTCCCACATTTTCTTCTCAATATGGGTCACATCACTAATAGCACCTCTGCAATTTTCACCTGTAATACAGTTGATACCTTGTGGAAAAAATTCCTCACATCAGCTAACTTTAATGTTATGTTCTGTTTGGCAACATATCCCTTCACTTGTGCCCATATGAGCTCTGTTCGGATTGAGTCCGCAGTGGTATGGTGGGAGTCTTGACACCTTTCTATTTTTATTTTCGATCATCTCGTCAAGAGCATATTTTGCAGCGCTAGGTAAATTTTGTTTAATTAAACTTAACAATTCGGCCTCAAACATATCAGTCGTCATGAAGACGTCTGATTGACCAATAATAAACGTGATATAGATATGACACGTTGATATTACAAAGTTGGCTTGTAGTTCACTACTGCATCTGTTGGGCGATTCTACTATAGGTCCAATGATGGTAATTTCCGATCCCTTCCTTACTAGCTGGCTCGCCTGGTCATTGCTTGCAATTCCGCCACGCCCCGGCACCCACATCAGCTTAACTGTCGCCGGGTGTTAAAGGTCTTGCAGATAGTTCCATAGCAGCCTGGAAGATGTCCAATAAGATGCCAATGCCTCTAAGACAGCTTGACTGTCCATAACAATGTAGAGCAGTTGACTTTGGGCCCATTGCTACAGACAGTTCTTAGCACAGATTTCAGGTTGATGTGCCTTCCCAGAGCTACGCGTAGTGTTTGCGAAAGGCTTGTCCGCATACCTCTGCCCCCGTACCTGTGCTGGTTTTCGATCTGTCTGTATGTCAGGTTCTGATCTGCGGCGATATTCGTTTTAACATTTCTCTCCATCCTCCCAGTCTGTCATGATTTCGAAGGGTTTTTTGCAGGACAGTTGGGGATCATCGAGTCGTGGCCCACATCGAGCAGGGGATTTTTAACAACCCTTATTATTTTGGTATGTCTTAAGTTATTTCCAGGTTTCCAACTACCATTGTACAATAGCCTATATGCTCACATGCAGTACCGATGAAGTGCATCAGCCCAGACATATAGCCAAAAGATACCTGCATTAATTTTTTTTTCTGCACCTTCCACAGAGAGCGATCAAAACCTCGATGTCTTGGACCGGAGTAGTAGTGATACCTTACCAGACCGCCGTAAATGTTTTTTTTTAATCTTTGTCAAATTGTGAATGTGTTAGGAATAAATCTAACGCTTTAGAAATTTCCCTCAAATTCGTATAGGTCGCTAACTATATGTTAACGCCGGGATAGCGCAGTGGTAAGAGCGCTAGGCACCTGTACAGGATGTCGGGGTTCGAATCTCGCTTGCGGCAGCCGATTTTTCTAAAGATCGGTTGAAGCAAGGGTGGTCGGTACCCCTCCCGGTACCCTTCAGTGTTGAGGATTAAATCAACACTGCTACCGTCTACGGCGAGGAGAGGCAGTAACAAGCCATACACTTCACACACACACACGTTCACAAACCGAATGTAGAGTGATACAATAGGCCTCAAGGCCGCAGTGTTAAGTCTCTGCATTAGGATAGAAACAAACAACAAAACAAAACTATATGTTAATGCTAATTATACCATATAGATCATAGGGTGGTGGTTGTGGAAGTTGTGCTCTAAGTAATGCTAATTAAATAATAAGGTTCCCGAACGTATTAAATTTTAGACTCAACAGCGATCCATTCAAAAACGAACGAATCAAAGTTTTCGATTCACCGCACCCTGGTGTATTGCCACGGAGTTTATTGCACTGCTTGATTGGTAATGCCACTATATCACAAACTGACAAATAATAATTTTAGGTGACGTGGCTTTAAAATGCTTTGTTAAAGGTGCTTGGTTTTGATGAATGTATTATGAATTCGATTGACTTGATATTGACCAGTTAAACTTAATGCGGTCCTGGTTCCGATATGACCGGAAGTGCTAGAGACTTGTGTATATTTTGCACCAAGTTGCTGTTGGCATACTACAAAATTTTCATATTTGTTTCCGTTGAATAGTTTTTGATTTATCAATCGCTGGGGTTCATCAAACGGCATCTGGTGTATTAGCCGATAGCAAACGTCAAAAATATAAGCGCTATTTTCTTAAAGTGAATGATGTATTGTCTGTATATATTTAGCGGTTAAAATTTTTAACAACAATTGTAAGTCATTGAATGCCCATTATGAATATTAATTTTTAGTCAATGTTGTTCCTCGTCAAACTGAAATTATTGAATTAGTTCCCAAAATAAAATTAATCTTCCAAATAATTAATTAATTTAATTCAATTAATATATTTGAATTCAATTTTGTTTGTCTTCTGCTATGTCAGGCGTGGATGTGTAACTCCAGCTGGTTGCCGATTTTCGACGCCTTGGAGAATATGAAAAAGCAGGAAAAGTATGGCATCAACGATTACTGGGTGGAAGAGGCATCCCTTCATAATCTAATAATGAAGTTTCAATGTTATGACTCTCATAATATGTCTTAAATCAGCAAAGTGATAATGACGTTATAATGAATTTTGTGAAATGAGATTTGAATAATGCCAACTGAGATCTGAGAGTAACTGCATTAATCGTATGAGCGATATGACGATCTGTAATTTAAGATACAATTCGTTAAATTTTGCTGTTATATCAACTAAAAATCCAAGATCCGGGAACCAATTGAATCGGTGAGTTCGAAAACTACTCGTACTACGTACAACTAAATAGAAGCTAATAGACTTGTGCTGTTTTGGAACTCAACTCAGCAAAAAGAAAGTGAAAATTTAATAACCTTAGAGAAATTGGAAAAAAATGAACTGTTAGTTTGTTTAATGTTACATGGCAGTGTATTTCCAACTCCTCACCAGTGATATATGACCGAACCATTTTAATATCGGTAATTTCCTTTTCGATGGGAAGGGGTTCTCTATATGCGACACTATTGAGTAGAGGGTGACTTTCCTCAGATTCTTTTAGTAATTTAAAGGTGAAGGAAAGGCAGCCTATATAATCCCATGTTGTCACATATCCAGAAGTATATCATAAAGGAACTGTCTCTACTTTGACACGGTAAGAGTTTTTTTTTTCTGGAGTTTATATTTTTTTTTATAATCAGCAGGTCGCCAGTTTTTAAAATCAATAATGTCATTATGTCGGATTTAGTTCTGGGGCGTAAATTCGATATCTTTTCCAACAACTCTTTTTACACACCAAAATCCCTGCCACCTGGCAAAAACGAATGTCCTCTTAATGGGAGACTATATCTTGTTAAATCGCTTGATCGCTTTCAATGCCAGTAAAAATCATTAGACCCTTTTCGACTTTTGCCTTCATGGCAGGTGTAAACATTTTTTTTTCAGGCTATGTATTTCATATACGTATATCCACAGCTGTCTATAATAAAATATATCCTGAACGGAAATAGAAGAGGCATATTTTGTATATAGTCACTAGATAGACCCATTACTACTTCTGCTGGTTCATTACACAGTGTTTGCACTTCATTCATTTTATTTTTAAAAAAATACGCGCGCCTTTGGAGTATTAGTTCCACTGCAACTACTCTCTTTGCGCTATCGTTAAGGTTACCGTCTTTAAGCACAGCTCAAGGACCAACACTCCGAGCAGACACCAACCTGTGGTCTTCCAACCTAAGATTATAATTTTGATTATAACATTTTAGATAGAATTCGTATCTCACAAAATTTTGTAAATCTGGATATTTCACTAGAACGGGATGCATACAAATATTTAATGTCTTTAGAGCAGTAACGAGAAACTTTAACTGGAAACGACTTAATGTGCTCTTTAATTTACACATTCCAAAGTAAAAATTCTTTACGTGCAGTGCCTCGATGTCTCTGAATGGGTTTTAATAACAAAGGTCCCTGCAAATATGTATGCTATTCGTTTTTTGGCTTGCCGTCGTAAAGGATATTATTTTCCTCCTCAGAAAACTGCCGCATGCATTTTTTTTTACATTCAAATTTTAAACTTGCGTTAATATTCGAATTGAAAAAAGTGCTGCGGCATCTTTGTTTCAACATGTTTTTTCTTGCTAGAAAAATGTTTGACCTTACAAACATACAAGTCTCATTTTGTTGTATTTCCAGCCATCCACATTCTTTTTCTTTTCCTGCTACCACCATTGTTATTGTTTCTTAAAATAAAATGGCAGGAAAATGACGAGGATTAAGAATACACACAAACTGAACGCTGTGCTTCTAAACAACCAACTTCGCATGTTGTTTACAACCGTAAAACTCACGGACATCTACGGTTCTTTCCCTTATTACTTCGTATCTAACTTGTTCGTATCTCTTGTTGTTTTATGCTGAATCGATGTAGATAGATTTTTTACACAAAATGGCTATCTTACTTTGAAATCTTAAATGTTGTTGGGGTTTCGAACTTACTGATTCAATTTTTACTTTAGTTGTACAAAATAAATGCAGGAAACAAAAGGTCCGGCTTACAGAGCGCTATAAATCCAATTCTTCTTTAACTGAAGAATTATCAAACCATCTTTACTCAAAGTGCCAATCCTGCCAAGTATTTGTTATTATCCCTAGTTTCATCCAATTGCAGTAAAAATCAAACAGATTTTTCTAATTCCGTGATAGTAGATTCTATCTGTGATAGTAGATTCAGAATTATGAAGGAAAATCAGTACATGTATAACCCGCTAAAACCGCAAATACTCCTCCTTGTGAAATCAAAAAGGGTAGAGTACGATTATTAATGGACAATTTGAAGCAAACGGAAAATAGTACCTACCATTAAAGGAAAGTGCTTTTTCGCAATCGAATTATGAAAGTAAAATGAAATTATAACATTGAAACCGATACTTCGTTTAATATAGTTACCTATAATGTTAGTATGTATTTTATTTTGTTTTATTTAATGTTAACTATTATTCATTTTATGTTATAAAAACAATTAATCCTATAAATGTATATCACGATTATGTAAGTATCTTGTATTATAAAATAAATTTCTTATACTTATCTATAATAAATTATAACTTGGCATAGAACCTTTAATTACCTTTGCAAGAACTACTGATGAAATTCATTGACATTAATTCTTGTTTCCATCCTACAATTGACAGTGCTTAATCAAAAAGGGTGTACGCTAAGAAAATGTTACGCTAAGCTTATGGAAGACATATGTTGTTTGCAAATCTCTTTCTGCAGGAAAGAGATAGTTGTGATGAAGATAAATGTAACTAATACCGACTGATCCACAACTGTCCGTGCTTGGTAGTAAAATATCCCCGGTTTAGTGAATGTCTGCACCTTGTAGACTTAAAGTAGCCTGATATTATTTATATATACAAAGATGTAATATAAATAATTTAGTTTTATTATAAGAACTGCTGTTAGAATGGCAAATCGAAGTCCAGTTCGGAGATAAGCAACACACTATCAAAAAGACAAATCACAAAATCGTCAAGCAACAGTACTGTGATAAATTATACTCCTGTTTTATGTCATTTTTATACCACACGAAAATTGCTGGCACTCTGGGTCGGATAGACTGCAAGAGTATCATTTATAAGGAGGCCGTGTAATAAATAGTTACAATTTTAGGATTGTGCGATATTGCGCAGTGTCGTGCGCGAGAGTCCTTGTTATTTCAATTTCTCGACGGATTGCTTAGGTTTATACTGTGACATTACGTAGACCAATAGATAAAACATTATGCGCAGTGCACAATAATACATGTTTTTCTTTACTTAAATATGTGTTAAGCATTTTAGTCATAATAAATAAACTTTGAATATTGAGGTGTAATATTTTGTAACTAATATTAAGTATGACGTTTGTTCTGTTGTATACAGGAAACCCAAAAAAACTATTACCTGTCCACAATCCCCAATAATTTCGGCAACTAAGATTTATTAGTAAAAAATAATTTGGGCAGTACAAAAACTGATGAATACATCAAGTTGTCCAGGCTGTGCATGTTATAGAACTATTTTCAGATAGCAAATAAGTTCTACGAACAACAACATGGCACAGCAATGGGTAATAGTTAACGGTCAAGCCTATATCTGATTTCTACCTGCAGTGAGACTCTGTGTAGTATCGACGTCGACGGCTTGAAAGCGAGCATCTATGTCGAGAGGCGCTGGCGATTCTCGTCCTAGACGGTACTCTGTGTGACCATCGCTTTCGCTTCGGCAATCGAATGATTCGATGATTTAAGAGTAGAACTGTGGCGACCTTGCGAATATAGTTAGGGTTTTCAAAAAGCACCAATATTTTATCTCGGCAGGTTCCGTGGAGAAAGAAAGGTCTTTTAATTGTTTGCTTTTCTACGTAATGGTGATATAAAATACAAAATAGGATACGGTGGCTTAAAATAGTAAAAAATAATAAAAAATACCCTTACCACCTCGATGA
>JARFOC010104873.1:0-12170 GCA_031763485.1 Osmoderma eremita | reverse complement strand
TGCTGTTACTGTGTTACGTATTGTCATTCCGATGAATCTTATCAATTTTGCTGGAATTTCCAGTTCTTTTAACGCCTCCAGCAGCTGTTTGCTGTCTACGTTATCATAGGCACCCTTAAAATCAATGAACAGGATATGCGCCGGGATAAATACAAGATCCTAATTTGCAGAAAAACACCTAGATATATCCACTTACTAATATGCATACATATTCCCAGTATATTTTTTATTGTTAACTTACAAACGCTCCAATCTACAGTCAATAATATAAACAAGCTTGGAAAGCAAAAAACGACATCGGCTTTTTGTGTCAATATTACGCAGCGACCAGCGACTGTGGGCTTCAAGTGCGGTTTAGTTCCTTTAAACCGACTCGGATCGGACTGACACATATCGTGAATACGGTATAACGTATGAACATAGAATGTATACGGTACACATTCGTGTCTGGACACGATCGGACCGATATCGGTGCAGACTGCATAGTCGTTCCTTTTAGATCCATGTTCGGATTCGTTCTTTTGTACCGACTCCGGCCGGAACGACACATCTCTACTCTAAAGATAATTTGCCGTACTTATTCTAATTGGAGACGCAACTCCAACAACCGCCGCACTCTAATAAACGCCGCATCTTTATGGGAAGCGCACACAATCAACGTCAAAAGTTGGTAGGGGAATCCCCGTTAACCATATTCAGCTTGAATTCCGTATGTGATACTAATATCTCGAAAACAGTTAGAGCTATCGGAATTTGGTTTTCACGAGTCGATGCGCCGTGGAATGGCGCTTATTTTGGTATATAATATGTCCCGGCTATCTTTATTTTATCGTCGGAAAGATCGAATTTAGTGTTCAAAAGTATGCAAAATAGTCCAAAATTAAGCATTCTTTTTCATATTTTTGACAATATCTCGGAAACGGTTAGAGCTAGCGGAACGGGTTTTTCACCAGTCGATTCTTCGTCGAAATGCGCTTCCCATGGTACCAGACAGACGTGCCGTAAATGCAATTTTAGGGTCCCCACGGAAAATCGCAGATATCTCGAGAACGGAAAGAGATATCTTAATTTTCTTCGCGGCGTTGAAATGCTCGTGGAAATGCGCATATTTTGGTATATAAGCAATCGCTCTAGCGGCAACTTTTATAGTAAAAACTTTAACTTCGAATATCTCGAAAACGCAAAGAGATATTTTAGTCCGCTTCGGGGCGTTCCAATTGTTATCTAAAACCGCGTCTCGTGGTGTCGGAAAAAATCGATTCTGTCGTTTTGTATCATAACTAAGTTGTAATACAATTGTTTTGAGATGGATAGCAAAAAAAAAATAGAAATAGGGATTTGGTTTGATTCGAAATAAACGCCGCACTCTAATAAAAGCCGCACCTCTTTTAAACGCCGCCAAGATAGATGCCCTAAATGATTAACAGCCGCGGCGCTTATTAGAATAAATACGGTATGTGCTTCATAAGTTTTATTAACTAAAAAGCAGGGAGTGCACGTGCGCAAAATGTTGTAAAACGCCTCATTATAGTGACAGCATTTAAAGAATTGGAAGTTGGGTTTTAAAACAGCGTACTACTTAAAGCAATATCGCAAATTTTGAACTTTCGTCCTGCATTTGTGCTTCCCAACAGGATTAATAAACCGCGTACGGTGTGCGGCAGCAGCCAGTACTCAAGTGGAGATTCATTATGCGTTGTCGCAGAAATCCACCTTTTTTTCCTCTTCACTTTTTTCTTGCACCGACCCGAAGTTTATAATACTTATACCCCCGGATTAAATCTCGAAAAAGAATATACATTTACATTTTCCTGTGTCATCGTCGTTTCCTTTGGTCGTCCTTTTGTTTGCTTTCCTTATCGCGTTCTTCGTATTTGGAATCGTTACATCTCATTCTGTTCCCTGTTCTCTTTTTTATCATTTTTTTTGTTTTCTGGGTATATTCACATCCGTTGCCTTGTACTTGCCACGTACGAGCATACACATAACTGTTAAACGTCGAGAGATATTCGCACTTCCAGCACACACTGTACAGGATACGAGCAAAAAGAAGGCGGCAATAAATCCGTTTAATAAATGGTTCGTGTTAAAATACATTTGACGTGAGTAATTCGTGCGTTTCGCGGTTTCGACGACTGCACGGGGTCGGCAGTGCCGCGGGATGCCACAAAACTGCGAGTGCGGATTTCACATTAAACACACTCCAGTAAATATGCATATACATGAATGTTAGTAGAATATGTCGCTATCAGCACTATCCAGGAAGCTCGCCAAAATGATTTAATGTTAATACTGACTTATATAGTAATATCAAGAAAAAATTAAGAAAGAACAGTTGGGATTAGGACAAACAGAACAACTACAGATGCACTAAAACTTACGCCTCGACAGGTAGGTATCTACGCGAAAACTCCATCGAATATTTCAAGCCAGTATTTATAAGCTTTGTTGATTTATTTAATGATCTAGAAGCCATAGTAGAAAATAAAGTAGGTCCTAAAACCCCAACAGAAACAATCAAACATATATGCACAATTCTAAAATAAGCACAGTGTGCAACGCATATAATGTGGCTTTAATAGATAATGTTGGCGATAAAGGAGTACAATATGGATATATCGAAAACAAAAAAAAATGTATGACGATTGCAAAGGACCCGATCAGATTCAAATTAGAAATAGAAATCAGCATAGTCGCGCAAGTCATGTAATATCCAGGAGCTAATATAAGCAGCGAGGGAAGTTAAGGAAGTACAACTGCAGAAAGACATGACAGAAGACCACGAAAAAGATGGGCGAGGTCTGTCTGCAATGGCATCTTTTCGGTTCAATTGTTTTTGGCACATTCGGTATCCGACTGGATAATGGGAATCCACGCATTCCAGAAACACGTGTCGGCCCGAATAAATTAATACTTTGTGCGGGAGGAGTAATCCGAACAGTGTGTTTACTTTTAATGATTCTAATCTGCAAGCATTGTTTAATGTGTCGACAAAATATTGTGTATATTTGACACATTTAAATAAAAACCATTCTCATATGTTTCTCCTAATTCAGCAAAAAAGACAATTTTGTGAAAATTTTCTGCATTTTTTAAAGCTTTATTAACCCATCTATCACCACTACCAAAATTACGAAAAAAATTATTTTTCCACCAAATGTCCAACATTATCGAATCGAGCCGCATCTATTGGTCCCCCAGAAGCACGGCCTCTTTGAGAGTTGTTCGACTTCTCGCTTTTGTTTTGTAACAGCAGTTCACGAACCAACTGCGATCGAAACTATCTAAGATTTTGGGTTTTCACAGTGCACCAGTCTGTCAAACTTCCACGCATTGACCGATGCACTGTCCGCCAAGTTTGAAAGAACTAGCCTCCATCATTCTTTTCCGCGAATTTTGATGCGCTAGTTTGCTATTCCATTGTCATGCAAGTCTACGCCACCCATATGCTTATTATAAATGTGAATCATGTTTGGTTGATCCACTGGGTTGTCTCTTTTCTCCTTACGGTTGAAGAGTTTGACCTGTACTACTGGTTAAACCGATTGGCAATTCGACATAACAGACACGACTGAATTGTCATTCCAGCGAACCAAACTAATTTCATTCAAATGGTCACATCGCGTGTCAAATGTACCTCTTTGTTTTTTCTTCATCTGTTTGGAAGGTTCAACAGGACATTGAGCTACACGGTTCCCCCTCACAGTACCTGTAGCAAAAGAACCGTAAGAGTGACTTAAGTTATCGAAGAAAAAATTCTATAAGCATTAGCTTCTGTCACAACAGTCAATAGCTCCATTACAACACCTCCGCCAAGTCTAAGATCAGACTGCCTTTGCTAGACCGTTTTACCACCATATGGCATGAACTCGAACAAGTAGCCGCCACTTGATGTCAAACATCATAGTTTGAAGCCAAATCGTACGGGTTTGTTTTTGATAAACATTTTAGCATAATCTTTATCATAATAGGAGACTATCTGTTCGTCAATTGACAAGTGGTGCTTGAAAACCCTAAATTGCTTATAATTCTTATTGACCAGATAAAGTACAGGTGTCAGTTTTGTAAACTTGGCTTCTTTGTCAAGATTGTTATCATCAGCAAGATGCAGATTTTTCCTTTACACTGACATAGTTCTTTTTACTATCTCAACACCTTTATCCTCATCTGTCGATCAGTACATACTAGTTTGTGGTTTGTGTACCTAGTATTAGTTCTAACATAAATCAAAAATCTTATTTTGAAAAGTAAACATACCATTTACATAGCGGTAACGCAATATTGACAAAAGTTGGGTTAAAACGATGAGATATATGAGCTATTTTGAAAATTTGAAGAACAGTTAGCTAGTTCCCTCACGATATGGTGAGGCTTCCCCGGTGAGGAAAACCTCTTCTGCCTTAATTCAGAGCTATTCGACAGACTATTTTCTACTATTGTCTTCTTGCAACAACAGTTGTATAAGTGCCTTCGGATATATTTCCAGTGTTTTGTGATGTTTGATCTTTCTGTGAAGCATTTGATTAGTGATGCACGAAGGCGCATCATCTGTTACTCGCAGATTTCTTGACATTGACACTTTTGATCTTCTGCCGAGTGTAATCCTCTCATTGGTGTGTCAATTTTCTTGTACTTTTTTGAGATCTGATCACTCCAGAGAAGCCCTCTGTGACGATGGACACCAAGAAAGTTACACATTATGAATTTCAACGATGTTGATGACCTTTTCCATTCTTCTTTTAAATCAAATCAAAATTTATCCAAAAACCGTACAAAATTACTTTAACAATGTAACCATTTCCCCTCTTGCACTTCATTTCATTCACATATGTACGAATTTATTTCATATTGGATCTATCCTCACGTTTTCTTACGAGCTACAAATCATTTTAATTGAATGAAATGTATTTTCGGAAAAAAAGTTGACTAATTGTAATTACCAAAACAAGAAATTGTATCATACGACGAACGGCCTTTCGAGTATCGGTCAGACATAATAATAATTGTATTCACGCACACAACCAAACCGACTACACGCCGTGCATGTATAATAAAGCGACCGGATTTACTGCTAGCCGAAAGAAAAATTACTGTGTAATTTCGATCCCGTTAACAACTCCAGTATTCCGATCCGCAAGGGCCGGATACCGCGCATATGGAATTTTGTCGCGGAAAGATGTTTACACGCAAGGAGAGCCATCGGCCCTCTCCGGTCAGTGCGATCTTCCGAAGATATAAGAGTCGAGAAGAAACAAGTGGCGTCATTTTACCATGTTTAAACGATAAGCGAAGTTTATGTGTTTAAAATAGGAGTAATTCTGAGAAGATGAGCGGATGCATTTTGCGTTGAGGTGCAATCTGATATGATTCTGATCGAGATGATGGCAGGTTACGTGATCCGCAACAAATAAATTTTAAAATAATGAGCAATTACAGCATATTTTAGGGTGTGATGTGTGTTTAAATAACAAGCTTTACATTGTAGAATTTAAGAAATGGTTTGCTTGTCGATTACATGTAAGACATGCGATTAAGAAATAAATAGACTCAGGTGACTCCAGAACCTTATTGACGACACGTCCATGATTTTCATTTGTTCTCACAGTTATTGGCCTACCAGGCTTTCCCTTCCGTTGGCACAATACTCTGGGTAAAATGCTGTTGCGATTTCTTGATCTTTTACCAGATATAAAAGAATTTATTACATCAGAATGATAACACTAGATAATTGCTAACAGCTTTACTTTTTGTAATTTACAGTTTTATTATTTTGACTAAAAATGCAAGAAAATTACTACATATTTAAGTAAAATTGCTATTCAACACTATGAAATGTTATTTTATATGATTTTCTTAAATGAACGACTTCAGGTTGATCTCGTTGCAAGCTCCAACAGTAGTCGGCCATCATATGGGAGTCCCACCTTCTTTGATAACGCTCTTCCATTGTCCGTATGTCTTGATGAAATCTTTCATCCTGCTCTTCACTAGAATAGCCTAGATTTTCTGGGAATCGCTCTAAATGTGAGTGCAAGAAGTAGAGTTTTATGCTCATATTGCACCCCAGCCCTTGCAATTTCGATAGCATGCACTCAAAAAGCTCGATACAGTTGTGGGACTTCTTGTTCTCAAGAAAGTTAGTTATAACCAAAACAAATGAATTCCAAGCTTTCAATTCGACTTCATTCATTGATTTGACAAAATCGGGATCTTGCACGAGTTTCCTAATTTGTGATCCGTCAAATATACCTGCTTTTAATTTCTGGGTACTTAATCCTGGAAACTTGCGCGAGAGAAAATTGAAACATTCGCCACTTTTATCAGGGGCCTTCACAACTGTTTCATTATGCCGAGTTTAATATGAAGTTGGGGAAGTATAATACGATTTCGGCTAACTAAAGGCACGTTTATAACATTTTTTGTAGCAACTTTCAGCTCCTCTCGCACCGGCCAAACTTTTTGTGACCAATGGCGTTGCTTGTCTCGACTGTCCCAAAGACACATAAAACAAGGGAACTTTGTGTATCCACCTTGTTGACCTAGAAGAAAGTTAACCATTTTCAAGTCAACACAAATGGCCCAGTTGTGATCCTAATACTTAATTTTTTCCATTACTTTAGAAATATTTGTGTACTCTTCTTTCAAAGTCGTTGAATATGCAATAGGTATAGTTCCATACTTGTTACCGTTATGAAGTAAAACACATCTTAAACTTCTTTTGCTGCTGTCTATAAAAAGACGCCAACCACTAGGTTGGTATTTTCTTAAACCCATCTGTTGTAAAATACCTCTAATATAATTACAAAAGACTAACTCCTTCTCTTCAGAAAAATACGGTAACAGATTCTTGTCTCCGGTGCGATAAAAAGTAATATTGGTTTCCGGACTAAGACAATTTTTTTCTTTTAAACGAGATGCTAAAATTTCAGAAGCTTCTTTTGACGGGTTCAGGTCTCTTACTAAGGAACTTTGTTCCTTTCGATTAAATCGTTGAGGTTCTGATTGGCTAAATATGTAGTCTGAATCAGAGTATTCACTTGATGTATTGTGTGCGGGTTTATGTAGTTTTGGATCATTAGAGAATTTAGATGTGCTGACTTGTACCTCACATGATTTTAATTGAGGTCGTACAGCAGAAAATAAGTTAGGATATGGCCACTTACTTCGATTTCCAGGATTAATTCCGTTTATTTTCACAACGCAGAAGTAGCAATCGTTGTGATGATTTTGAAGTTCTCGCCAAATCATGGGTGTTTCGAACTTTATTGCTTTCCCTTTTCCATTGGCTTGTCTTGATTGCACAAAGTTATTTTAAAGTACTGTAGGTACGCAGTTTTTACGAAGTCTGATACAGGTTTTCGATATTTTTCAAAGATATATTCGCCACAAATATAGCAAAAACAATCAGGATTATGCAAACAATGTCTTCTTGACGAAGCCATATCTAAAACAACAAGAAAATATATCTTAGTGTCCGTCGAAACATAAAAATCAAAACAGAATTGGTACATGCGGGTAGTGAGCTGTAACTCAAAAACAAACGCTGTTAGAGAAACACTGTTGCCATATTCGTAAAATGCTCACCGAACTGAACTAGAAGCAAACAAAAAATCAGAGCAAAAAAAAAAAGAAATTTTTTGTCGGCCTGTGTAACTTTACCGAAAATAAAAATCCGTAATATATTTTGGTTCTCAACGCATTTCTTTTTTATTTCTTTCAATCCATACAATATCTTCAAGCGTCATTCATCTAAAATATGTACGTCCATTCACACTCATATAGACCTCTGATAAGATAAGAATATATATACCCGCACCTATTTCTGTAAGAAACTATAGACACACAAATAATAAATTTTATGTTACGTGCACCTTTAAACTGTATTTTCTGTCTCAATATATACTTTTATGTACCATAGATATCATCTGCACACGTTTATGTACATATTACCCCCCATATGCACACACATACATACAGTTGTATCGATGAAGGAAATAAAATAAGCTGGAAAGGCGGAATGCGACAAAAGTCCGTTTGCATTGCAGATTAAGTTCATGTTTAGTCACTCCGTGAGCACACACGCTCGGTACACATCCATACATTATACATTCGCTCTGTACATACGAGGTATGTCTGTTAAATAACGAGACTGTATAAATGATTCATCTTTATTTATATGTTTTACAATTTTAATATTTGTCCCCTTCAATACACTTCCCAAACAGCACAATTCAAATTTGCCGCAATTATTTTTAGTAACTCGTCAACCATAATAAGCTTTTCAAAAGATTCTATTAGTGTCCTATTTAATTTTACTAAACATTCCAAATTGGCACGTTATTTAACTTCTAAACCTTGCATTACTTCAGCCCAACAGAGAACACAACAAAAGAAACGGCACCTTTATGATCTGACAACTGACCGTCATATACATATCGCTATGCTTCAAAATATCAATAAAATAATTTCAAATGAATTTTAAATAATAATAATATTTATAAACTTAGGTTCTGTTGTTCGTGTCAAATTGACACAAGCCTGGCAGTTTCTGAATGTTAATAATTGACAATTGCTAATTAATATATTAGTGACTTAATCAAATATTGTAATTTATCTAAATTATATCAAGAAACCGAAAGATGTGTTTGAAAATATAATTTCGAAATGTTACTTTACCAACAATACGCACATATAATTTAACGAATGAAATAATATCAAATACCTTATAAAATATAACTTATGTATGTGTGTTCCACCCACTTCTATCTACTCTGCAACCTCGTCACTCCTTCTTCATCCTTCCAATACTTCCTTCACCTCGCTTTCCTTAGCACTCCTTCTTATCACCCTTTTTCTTACTATTTTCTCTTGATTTCTGCTCACGGATTATATTTTTTCTGACTCTTACAATTTTTCAATTTATTTATCCCCTTTTTCCCAGTTACTCTCGCAACCCTCCAAAATTCCTGTCATCATCACCACGGCAATCCATTATTATTCTGCGGTACTACGATGTATCTGCATTGTCGAATGGTTCATTCACTATACTGTATATGGCCTTCTTGAGCACCCTCGGGATTCTGTGGTAACAACTTGGAGTCGATAAATTCCACTGGTGTGTCGTTCTTCGTATGATAGATTCGTGATGTGGTGCGTAAAACTTGTTCAAAACCCTTCTGTTGTGTAGTGTTGTGTGTGTGTTTGTTTTAATTTACAAATTATAAAAACAATAAAGTATTTTTTGATTTAGTAACATTTTTTATGCCCATTTCTTGTCGCTGGCTGGACTCATATTACCCTTACTCCCTATTGCCGGTTGAGCCTCGGGTATTAATGGAATCTGAATGTTAAATTTGAAATACCAATCGTATACAATTACCCCAGATGATCAACAATTCGATGGTAGCGATTGCTTCTTGGCTCACGAACCTTTACAATAACAATGAAACGACAAGATGTAAAAGATCATTGCAATATATATTTTTATTTTAGTGACCAATGATTTTGCATTACAATATAATATACAGCAACAATACAAAATACAATATACCGAATATTAAATGAAGTAAAATAAAATCATTGAAACAGTGGAATTTGTGCTAACTTAAAGAATCTAAAAACAACCACCACTTTAGCACAAAAATACTTTATTAACAACGATGTTACAACCTGCAAGAGCATCCTACTTCCCTGAATGCTAGGTTTAAACTAAAGAATTCCCTATATTAATCCACGGTGCGTTGCCTATACCGCTGGCACCGAATATCCCCTTTTCATCTACTCGTCAATATGATGCCACATTCCCTTCATCTTTTTCAACTTCAGTAGTAGCAACTACTCCAACGGCTTGAGGGTCTTCAACTAGGTTTCTCTGGTGTCCGTGGGCAGCCAAGACGTTGGAGAGAGAATGCGATTTGGCTGGTTTAAGACTGCATTTTGCTCCGGGGAGACGCTGAGTCTCTTTAAATGGCTCACATGCCGGTTTAGGATTTGACCATCACCTCTGGCTATTAGGGCTTCATTTCCTTTCCTTTCAACTATCCTGTATTCTTCATTATTAAAACGGGTTTTCAGTTTATGTGGAATTGCGAGATTTTGTACAAACACCTTATCTCCTTAATTTCGGAAACCTTTGCACGTCTTGTTTTATCTGCTTTTACTTTTCCCTTATGTTTACTTAATAAATCGTTGTCACCTGTCCCCACATCTCCTGGTTCATTAACTAAATCTGATAACGATGGTATTTTGTCCCGAATCGTTCTGTTAAATAACAATTCTGATGGTGCCTTGCTTGTTGTTCGATGGGGCGTGACATTGGGCGTGCATTAATGTAAATTTTTGAAATTCAGATTTATAATCTCCTTTATTCGCGCTAGATATTTTCAGCTGTTTTAAAATTACTCTATTAATATTTTCCACCTCGCCATTTGTTTGGAGCCAATATGGTGTTGACTTTATGAGTTCAATGTTGTTGTGTGAGCAAAAATTTTGAAACTCTTGATTGACAAACTGGAGTCCGTTGTCTGCCCTTATCAATCTTGGCATTCCTAATCGGGAGAATATGTCCGATAGATGATTAACTATAAGCGAAGAAGTTGTAGTTTTGAGGAATAAAATTTCTTGTTACCTGTAATTGTAATCCACAATAACCAATAGTTATTCATGGTTTGGCAAGGGTCCTATTAGATCAATTGCTACGCATTGCCATGGCGCCCAACAGGAAATTTATATCGTCTCATTGGTGGCGCCTTTTTCTGGTAAACTAACTAACAAACAAACACGACAATTTTTTACATATATCTTCTTGTCTTTGTCGATCAAGGGCTACCACACCTTAACCCTTAACCGCCTTTTCATTACCGTCTCTACTAGGTGGCCATCGTGTGCTGATCACAGTACTTGAATCCTCAGTTAATTAGTAAAATAGAGATAGGCAGAAGAAGTTAATTAAGTCAATGGAGTAAAAGCTATAAATTAAATTATAATTGACAGTAGTCACTAGGAGTCAATAGTGTCACCAAACCTAATCCCATCCAACAAAGTTAATATCTAAAGTTCGAGCATTATCACAATCAAAAAATTCGTCAATAAAGTCAAAACAAAATTGTTCCAAATATTTTTGAATATCCGCTTTCAGACGCAGCACAAAAACAGCAACGGACATTCATTGCGGGCATTCTATTCTGATCGCTTTGTTTGCCCCGTAGATTCATAAACTCGTTATTAAATAGATGCACCTTGTATATATGTATAAGTGGATATCGTAGACTGGTCTGTGTGTGCGAGAGAACTCGCTCGTTGCCGGACGATTCGCCCGCTGAATAAACAGTTACCTTCCGTTTCGTTGCTTTCGTGCTATACGCGAGCCTATCTTGTTCGATTATGCTAATATTAAAGAGGCACGAGTCGGTTATTTGAACGTTTTGTCAATCACCCACTGAAGCTCGCACGCAGACCGGCTATTCGTGTGAGCATTTGACGAGCGATTGGAAAACAGGAGCATGATTTATGTTGTGAAATTGGTATTTGCAATTTGGCTATAAGTATTCTTAGGCAAATACGCAAGAAAAAAGTAGAAAATATGCGCATAAATATGCGCAACAGTGGTTATGAAGTAATGCAAAAAATGGAAATACGTACTTAGTATTTTATATTGAGCATTTTACTTACATTTAGTTAAAATGATGCCTAAAAGAATGCAGCTTCCAACCAGGTTACACCTGGTTACACCTTAATATATATATATGTACGTACGATAATTCGAATTAATACCACGTAAATGAGAACCGTGAAAAGCAAGCGTATGATAAGAATCCGTTCCGTATTCGCAAATACTACTCTTATTGAGATAGAAGAGCTTGTATTTTTATGTGGGATATACACGGTATATATAATCGGTTGTTTATAATAAAAAGTACTCTTTTTTGTGTACTCTATTGATGTTTTGATGGCTTTAGAAATCTATCCACAGGCTGCTGCTTACCACTTTACTACCTTTCCTTTAGCATAAGTTGCAATTTTCGCCATGAATCCTTTGCAATCATTCACTAGTAAAGATAGCAAGAACTGTGGGGCAGCATAATAAACACACTATTCGGATTCCTCCTCCCGCACAAAGTATTAATTAATTCGGGACGACACGTGTTTCGGGAATACGTGGATTCCCATTA
>JARFOC010104872.1:0-38041 GCA_031763485.1 Osmoderma eremita | reverse complement strand
AACTAGATTGAAATGTAGAAGTAAACGCTAAAATTGGCAACAAACTTTCGCAATATTAATTACTTTCATCCGGTAATACTCATTCAATATATATATATATATATATATATATATATTTGTTTGTCTTTTTCTTATTCATTACTGCAACTTCAGACATGACAATCATTTTTGCTCTCTCGGTATATTGCATAAAGTCTGCATCTCCTATTCATGATTTATGAAAACAGCTCCACGGTTCTTTCTAATTTAAACTCCACGATATTGGTGTTGATAAGTTCTTAACTCACGAGGAAAAGAAATACCGCTTCCGTTCCTTCAATCTAAACATAAATAATAAACATATGGCACCACTATCCGCCGCAATATTATTTTCAGTAACCGAAAACTAATACATACAGCGTTCACTGTCAAGTATATCCGTCCTTGGATCGAGAGCTGACGGCGGTAACGGTTACTAGTAACAGTTAGCGATATGTAGTCCATCGCTAATACGGATGTATCAAATTCTTTTTGTAAGTTTCAGCATTGTAGTATACTTCCTGGTTGATGATTCAAGTATGTCTTCCACCTCTATCTAATTGTTGCTCTTTTTCCTTGGTTCCCGTATATTTTTCCTCTTTCCTTTACTACGGTTTATGTTGCTGCCTCAGACAGACTACGCTTTGTCTCCATCCTTTTTTGTTATCACTTTTGATTCTCACATTATTTTTCTTCCTCTGTTCTTATTAAATACCCCAATCGTCTCAGTAGTTTTGTGAATCACTCGTCTCTCTTACATCTTCGTTTCTTATTTTGTTGCTCGTGTATATCCCTTAACTCCCCCAAAAGAATTCTCCTCATCGCCTGCGTTTTGCTTTCTGACCATCCACAACTGACCTATGCACGTTCTGCTTCCGTTTATCAAGTGTGGTATATGTTTTAAGCCATTTTCGTTTTCTTCGATATTTCTAATAGTTACATATTATCTATGTTTATGGAATGGCACCATAGCTCTCTTTTTTTTCTATTTACTTGTCTTCATTTTAGTCGCAGTTTAGTTACTTTGAATTATTATTCCCAAGTATTTAAAACCGTCTTAATTTTTCATTTTCTAATTGTAATATTTTCTTTATCCTGTACCACTACATGTTTTCTTTGGTTGTTCAATGACAAAGAACAGACTTCACGCTTCTGCAATGTCTTATTACACGCAAACAAGTTGTTCTGAAGTTTTTACATTCTTCTGTAACCTTGGCTTGGTTTGTTAAGATAACGGAGTTATTTCTACAAAAACCTTTGGTTCGTTCTATTAGTTGGTGCTTTGTTCCTAGTACTTCCAGAACCATCCACGCGTTGTTTCTTTTTGGTATATCAAAAACTTTCTCTGGCTATAAATACACAACAAACTCTTTCGCCCTTCAATCATTTCTTTTTATTTTAATCTATACCTTTATGTGGGTAGTAGATTGTAATATGTTCCCTAATATTTTATTTGTGATTATTTTATACAGTCTAACTACTGCGGTTAGTAAGGTTATTCATCTGTAGTTCCAGCAGTTTTTCATATGGATGTAATTATTTCAGTTAACTATTTTTTTAAGTTTCCAAACACATATTTCTCATTAAAAAAGGCTGACGCCTCCTTCAATGTTAAATTTACATTTCTTTGGAAAATGGGAAATTAGTTTCCAGGTATTATTTATGTATGTACGTTTATGCGTATGTTAGTTCAGGCAATACAAATATTTTATTTTCATATATCTAATACATAATACATCTATATTTCAACAAACATTTATGTACATATGTGACGATAGCAAATAATGCCACTTCGTATGCAAATTAAATTACATACAATTATCCAATCAGTATGTGCAAATAACTGGGGCTTAGACAAAATTTAACGAAATATTTAGCCAAAGAACAAATTTTAACATTTAGACGTTAAAAAAAACATTTATACTATAATAATTTTATGGAATCCGAACATATGTTACACGGTTATTGCCTAATAATTATTAACAATTCGTTTATTAAAAACAGAAGAGTCTAGGTATATATTTTTTTGTTCAGTTATTTCATTTATGCTCAGTATGATTGCGGGCTAAATAAAAAAAAACCTTCAACAGACTAAACATTTCAAGGCAAATTTTAAGGTTTAAAACCAAGTTTTTGTAACAGCACATGTTAAGTAATAATGTAAAAAAATCAATACAATCAAAAGAACCATAATCGTTCATATTATAACTGACTTTAATTCCGTTTAAGTATATACCTTCTCCATACATCCTATGAAATCTGTATAAACTAAGGTTGAAATTTCAATATATTTTATCTGAGGTAACTAACGACGTCATTATGCTAATAACTTTAGAGTATTTGCTCTTCTTCATTGAAATACATGGCCCCATGTAATCATTCGTACGTATAAAACATCCATTACATAAGATTAATGCTTGTTTCTTGATGGAAGTATTGCCGAAAGTATCCTTAATATTAGGTCCCACAGTACGATATAATGTTCTTTCTTGGGCATACTCCGTCTCTTTTTATTTTCACATGGCCTATAAGAAAAACAATAAGAGTACACATCTTGGGCGGTCAAGAAACTCGGTCATAAATTAATTGAATAAAAATTCCAGTATTTCAACACCTCCAGCGCTGTATTACCCAACAAAGTATTCAATTCTGCCTGTGGCGAATGCATTAAATAAATTATTATCGGTCAAGGTGAAATCAATAAATCCTATTATTACTATATGTATATCTGTGTGCTCCAAGGGTTATCCTGTAAGCTGTCGTTTAAGTTTAGAATATTGTTCTTCCTTTTATTCACTGTTACGTCACGTAGTTTCTTCAAATTAATAAAATGTAAAATATATATCATAGAACCAACAAGAACTGTTTCCAATACTATCAAAGTCCCTGAGAAAAAAATAGTTTCTCACGTGTTTAGGAAACAAAAATCAATCAATCCTGATTTAAAAATTACTTGGCGCGTTACAAACCTTAAGAAGGTTGTTAGCATAAAATCATACATAAAAACTTGACTCTACAAAATCACGATGAATATCAAGGCGGCTCCATCTTTACCTTCTACATCACGAATATAACCGTTATAATGAACAGCTGTTATTACTAAACAAGTACCTACATAAAAGAGGACGGTTTATAATAAATCAATCAATGACCCGTAATTTCATTTTATGACCTTACTTCAAAATGCAATTTATAGCAAAAATTTTAACTTAAGTAATATGCTTTTTAAGAATTAAAATACGTTTATGTAAAAAGAAAAATTTTAGATACCAATATAAAATGCAACAAAGTCTAAAATAATTTATGGCGGTTTGTCAAAATACGAATGAAAACGAGGTAGTAAAAGTTGATCATAGACCAAAACAGCGGTTCTTAAATCCAGAAAGGCTCAAAAATAACGATAAAAAAACTATGAAACATCACTACAAACCACACTGTTTAAAACCATAATTTCACAGTTTTACACAATTATTTGGTCTTCATTTTAGGTACAATAATAATAATAATGAAAACTGCAGTAATCCGATCGCTCGATCTCAAGCAAATATAATACACGATGCTAGAATAAATCGAAAAATAGTTATTAATTAACAAGAAAATCGAATAAAATCAAACTTCATCCATAAATCGAAAAAGATTGCATAAGTATCTCTGTAAAACCCACAGATTTGAAATATCAGGCATCGAAAATCACAAAAACCCCTAAATTCGTCGCTAATTATTATCCAAGAGTTAGGAAAATTTCTTTTTATGTCCTAACTAATTAGTGATTGCCAACTGAATTAGTAGTTTCGGCTATCTTACGTGTAATTTTCAACACTTACAGAATCTGCAGCGCAGTTTTCTTCAATATCTTTCTGTTCCTGATTCAAATAGTAACTGGATTAGAGATCCATTCTCAATAAATATTTATGAGTTATAAGGACTCATAGCAGTATAAGAATTTTTTTTTCTTAAATTAGTGATTGATGGCATTAAAATTGCGTGCATGAAAATTATGCTTCCAAATGTCTGGGCTAATTTAATGGAAGAGTCCTCGGAACTATCAATGATAACCCTAATAGTACTTATGCAATTCACGACGACATATCCACTTGAGAGCAAAAAGATCGACTCAGACTGCACACTCGCAGTAGAATGTTCCTGACACAAAAGCCAAAACTTAAATTCTATGTCTGCTTTTAAAATCATTAAGATCAAGATCATAGCTTCAAAATTACTGCACACTCTTTTACTTCCTTTACTTATACTTCTTTCTTATACTACTTTTACACTTAGACTACCCTACAATATGTTGTGATCGATAAACAAAAACTTTGCAATTGTTGACATTAGGCAGTATAAAAGGCCCTCTACCTTATCAACCTTTATCAGTTGGCTGTCAAACGTGAACCGCTAGACATTTCCGTCATCAATATTCCAGAGTCTTACCAGAAAATGGACACAACATCCGAGACAGCGGCTCAAGCGATTGCGTTATTGCAACAAGGCCAGAGTCAACGTAAAGTCGCTCGTGTTCTGTTTGTGAGTCAATCTGCCGTATCAAGAGTTCATCGAAAATACCAAGAGAATGGTAACTTTCAACGGAGAAGAGGTTCAGACAGAAAGTGGTGCACATTAGAGAGAGATGACCGATTCATTGTCCACACTTCTCTAAGAAATGGGGCTCTCACCGGCGTTCAAATTCAACGGGTGCTCAGAGAAACGCGAGGAGTGGCTGTTAGTTGCTGGACAACCAGAAGACCACTCCATGCAGCTAACCTTACTTCAAGAAGGCCAACTACGGGTGCAAAATTGACCCCAGCCCATGGAATTTGAGTTGTAACTTTTGTACCAGAGACGTTTTACTGTGAGTGTGCGGTCTGAGTCGATTTTTTTGCTCTCAAGTGTCTATGCCAAAAAAAAAACATCCTGTGCGCTTCTGTATCCCAAAAATAAGGATAGAAACCGTTTGGCAATCGTAGAGTTAGAACTGAGGTTACAAGTCTTAGATATTAAGCCAAACTTGTTAGTAAGATGCCTTCAACATTAAAATTGCTCAAAGTTGCTCAGAAACGCTATTATTATTGTTTTGTATGACTTTATTCAGACTTCTGTTATAATTATTGTAACAAATAATATATCTACTGTTATTGTCGAATTACTCCTCCCGCACAAAATATTCATTAATATTTTGTGTGGGAGAAGTAACCCGGACAGTATGTTTATGGTGCTGCCCCACTGTACTTTCAATCTCTACTGAATATATCTAATAATAAAAAAACTATTGCCCCTTCGCTAAAGACGTTATTGGACAATTTAAAATACTTCAGGTCTTCCTTAATTCCAATTGAAATCCTAAAGGGACGCCATAACAAAAAATTACTCAACGAACAGAATAGAAGAACAAATATTCACTTGAAGTGCGGCTGGAGTAAAGCTTTCATTTTAAAAAATTTTACAGTTGGATGTATAAAATAGATTTGTTTGGATAAATCACTTGTAATATATAAGTAGATCTCTTCAGTTAAGGAAGCTAATATAGAAACTATAGTAAGTAGTAAGGAAAACTATATAAAGAATCAAAGATTTCTAATACCTTGCCGGAGTTGAGTAACGCAAGACGTCTGTTTATTTCATTTGAAGGAAAACTCCTCGTCCCTAGGTGCTATTACGTCAACACCATCACATAATATAAATACGATGCATCCGCTTTAATTAACCGAAAACATCAATTAAGGGGAATGATATGCGGTACTTTTATTAAGAGTATCAATAAGAACTTTTTTTTTAGGTCGGCTTAATTTATGGCGATGAGTCAACAGTAATAATAGATTTAAATCCAAAGTGCACATGTAGATTTTACTTCAGAACAGATGTTACTTCAGAACAATATTGAAAAGTGTTCTATATTATACGTCGTTCTGATTAAGATTGAAACATTATCAACAACTTAATCCACATAATTAAATCAAAATGTATTACGATAGTAAGGAAAACGAAAAATTAATTTTATAAGGAAACTTAAACACTGGAGAAAAACGATTTAAGAAGAAATTTAAAGGTGTTGCTTTTTATGATTCAAACAATTGCCAAAAATTTACATGGAAAAAGATAAATATGCCGAACAACCTTTCTTTATTTTATCAACAAACCTTAATACAAAAACAAACCACATTGTCGCATTTCGAAAGCTAAACGCGTTCTGTTTGATTATTATTTTAAGCAGCAAAGCCGCATATGGGTAAACCCGACAGATTCCGCACCCAACATTCCTTAAACCCAACAACATCTAACTAGAACATCTTCATTGTGCGCATAAAATAGGAAATTAATTAATTGCAAATTATAGTGGACACGTACATACATATGTACGAATGCAATAAAACTAACGTCAACAAATGATTGTTTTAACAAATTTATAAATAAACCCTACCCTAAACATCATACGTTAAGGCTAGACGAAGAACTCTGATTTTATATATGTATTTCCCAGAAACAATAAAGTCAGGCTGAATAGATTGCGAGAACTTCTACTACGTATGTGTGCCGTTGATCTCACATGCTCAGCTATTTTTGTATCATCGCGCTTGGGAAAATCCAGTGTAATCACGAACTTTACCATAAACGGAGACACAGCGAGGCAAACAATCGAGATATGATCCGATATCGAGATGTTTTACGATTTGCAAGTGTACAGAAGATCGTTAATTTGCTATTAATAGGTCATGATTGTATTTAGAATACAATGATAGCGGTAGCTGTTGAGATATTAACAGGAATCCCTAGAGAATTTTATCCTTTTATAATTCCGGGGCTCGTTACATAAAGATTAGTAAACATATAATTATTTTATGTTACAATTTGCAATTAAAAATAAAAATGTTCAATACTTCTATTTAAGGAAAGGAATTATAGAAATTATAACCCAGGGAAGGATCATCTTACTAATATGGCTTTCTGGCGGTCCTCAATAACAAGGCCCTATTGTAATACTTATATAATTTTTAAAACTAATTCCTTGTTAGGAACCCAAGCATTTTACTTCTCTTGTCTGCACAATACAATAACATATTGATTTATTAGCCCAAAGAAAGGTTGTATTGATAACTGTTCTGAATGTATAAGCAAGGTATCTAATGTTATCCATAGAAGAGCGCCTAAGTATGTAGATAGAATGGATCACCCTAAATGGACTTGATTCAAATGAACGCCGACCAGTTATCATATGCATGATGAAGCAAATATGTATTTGAAAAATGTTATGAACATGTATTGACTTTTGTATGCATCTTATATTAGTTGTATCGAACATTTTCTTAAGATAAATAGTGAATTTAATACTGAACAAAACATGTTTCTAAAAAATAGCTTTCGTTTTGAACTCTATATTTCAACTGAAACTTTGAATGCTTTCTTGGGTAAGCGCGACAGTTATGGTCGTTTCTAATACATACTAAGAAACGTTCGAAAAGTAGCTGTTTTTCCCGTTGAACGGTAACGCCACCTGTTAGTTTATTTCCTAAATTAATAAGTAAATCAATAAAGAAATCCAACCATTTGAGGGCTTATTAGGCAATTTTATATTCATGAAAGCTTCAATTTCGACCTAGTACTTCATTTATTCACTGCTTTGGTTTAAAACTAAAACACAATTGTTACTGAAGTTATTATTAGTAAGGAATCTAAAGAAGAAATGCCCAGTTAATAGATGTCAAGTGTAATTTACATTCAATGCAGCTTACGCTGTCAACCAAAAGAAATTGCATATGAAATTTTAAAATAAAACCTTTTTTAATTATAATTTGAAATATTTATACGCAAGGAAACCTAGTGTTGTTCGGTTTCACTTTTCCTATTCTTGATACTTTTTTTTATAAAATTAGTTCAAATTTTAACGTTTCTTAGAATTGCTAAAATATTTTGGCGACCCCTGCTGCAGATTCCGCGACACCAATTGGGGTCTCGACCCACAGTTTAAGAAACTATGATCTAGAGTAAAATCAGTGTCGTACTCAGACTGTCGATCAATTCTTTAAACTGCATTTTCTAATAAAAAGTTATTGAGCAAATGGACTTAATTTTTACTATACTTTCTTCCGGTCAAATTCTGTACATTCCAGAATATATACTATTTTGTAACTTAACAAGAATACCATTTTCTAAAACATTGTAATACATGTCATTAGGTTAACCACGAAAAGTGAAATATTACGGAACAGATCTGAATTGTAAGCATCTAGTACGTATTTGTTTTTAAATAGCCTTTAAATTAAGAGATATCTAATATCATTTAATTTACTCTCACCAGTTATGTCGTTTAAAGTGAAAATACTAAACTAGGGTAACACTATCTTCGTACAGAAGCCCATTACTTAACGTCCACGAAAATATCTTTAAGATTATATTACCGAAAATAACACTTCCTTCACGAATTTAAACACTCACATTTTCCCTTGAGTAGAGTGAATAGTATAATGTATAATAGCGTAATTGTATTACAATAGTAATAGTAGACCGAACTAAATCAAGTTTCCATAGGAATGCCAGAAAGTCAAGACGTTAATTCGCAGACGATGATGACACGATACGTACATTACGTGTTTGTCTATTACTTGTTTAAATTAGCGACTATAAATTGGTGATAGGCAAACTATGTTATCGAAAAATACACAGACGTAAATTTGTTTATATTTTTCTTTATTAAACGTGACACCTACGATCGCCTGATATTACGTATAATTTTACTTCACATTTATAACGTTTGTATTATACAAACTAACACCCTGTGTATGGACTAAAAACTTGTAAATACATAAACAGAGGGAAAATATTTGAAACGGATACGACAGAAACGAATTAGAAGTCACAAAAATTACCACTAGGCGGAAAAGTTTGATGTAATTACACTGATATGAAAATAAATTATGCATTTGCATATCAGAAGCAAAACCTTTAAGTCGTCCGATTACCACATAAATAACAAAATTGTCTGTGTATATAATGCTGATTTCTTCTATTGGATATCTATAAAATTAACACATCTTGTCTGCTTACGAAATCGGTAACTTCTTTCGTCAAAATCCATTGATCATTTTTTTTATATTCAATTTCTCTTCATCCCTTTTTTTATTTAATAAAAATTTCGTATGTTTGAAATAATTAATCAAGTCATTATTATTTTAGAACAATCTCTCCTACACATAATTTTCATTAACATACCGTACTTTTTTTGCAGCATACCATGAAATCTACTACGAATCTGTTAAAATTTATTACGAAAGTATAGTGGAATTTGGTACGGAAATATTATTTGTGTTGGAAAAACAGAGCCATGAAGAGTTTGGTTATGTTTTTAACAGAGAAAGTCCAGAATTTTAACTAGGAATGAAGAAATTATTTTATTCTAACGATTAATTAAGACAAACACAACAACATAACAAAGATGTAGTGTAATTTCACAGCAAGTTTTCTAAGTGTCCTCTTTGTCTTTCAAGGCGATTCTGGGGCATTCACATGCAATACTTATACAGTCTTTCAGTTCGTCCAAATTACGTATTTGCATATTATTATAAACTTTACTTTTCAGGTAACCCCAAAGAAAGCAATCGTTTGGATACAAATCTGCTGATCTTTTGAGGGTACTCTATACGTGTCAGGTTTTGTGCATGAAGATATGTATGGGATCAATAACTAATGGATTAATGGAAAGGAAATTTAGTATTTTTAATGAATAAATATAGGATACAACCCGGAAGTTCTGAGTGTTGACCTCACCATTTATACCTACTATGAAACTGTTGAAATATTACGATATATTAGAATTTGGTTATGTTTTTAATAAAGTACAAAATTTCAACTTTGAACAAAAGAATGGTAAATGTAGCTTCGTCAGTAAAGGCGTTTTACTCAAAATTTCTAGGTTTTTATTTAACAAATTAAACATTGTTTTGCAAAAATCTGTTCGATTTATTTTATCTTCCTCGAAAAGCCCTTGATGATTTGTATTTTATGGCTTATAATTAAATTCTTTCACGGTTTTGTATATCGACCTGTATGATACTTCATAATGTTTGTCTACATCTAAAAGCGATCCTACATACCGTTCCTCTACTTAACCAAGGATATTCAGATTGATGTGTTCTCTTGAAAGATGATTGGTTTTAATTATTTTTCTGTGGGAACACAACCAGTCACTTTGAATTTGTTAAAACTATTGACCACACTTTTCGCATATGCTATAGCCCTTGACTGAAAACATGTCCCTAACGCGTCTTAAATTCTTATTCGTCTGGTACGACGTTAGTATTCCCACCTCTTCATCTTTGTATTACATGCTCCTAAATAAATTTTCCAATCAAACGTATTTAATTTGTGATTGATGTATGAATAAATATTTTAAAAAAACATATTAAATTAATAAGAAACAAAGAATTGTTTTTTTTTCACACTGATGACGCGTCAACGTATAACTGGTTGCCTGCTATGTCGCTTAACGTTAGCTGTAGAATATACCTATGTGTAACGTGAAAAAATGCCTGTATGACATAAGTGTACGTTTAGATACTATACCATAACTTTACTAAGGAATTGATAGTATACAGAAGTGGTCCACGAGAAACGAAGGTTTTGCTTTTTAAAGAAGCCTTGCTTCATTAATTTTTTGTAAAGAAATATTTATATTCCTTACTATTCCTTAAAGATATGAGTTCACAGTGCCCTGTGTTTATTTCTGATTTTAAAATATATGAACAAGTCTATAAAGATTTCCTGCATGAAAATAGGCTTTAGAACAATGAATTGCTTATTATATTAAATCATCTTCAAACACATCCAAAGCTATATGGTCCATAATTGGAAAGAATACCAACACTACTAAATGTTCCACTATACCTGATAGTGCAAACAAATATGAACTATGTAATCATTTCAATAATTTTTTCACAAATTTGCCAAAACATCATATTATAACAAATTATTTTACGATAAAGAAATCACTTGGTCTTTAATTAAGATATACTTAAAAGTTGCATCACATACGAATTCCATTTTTATTGATGCTGTACTTGAAGAGGATGGCACTGTTGTTAGATATATGAACTCTACTTTCTGCACTGGTTGTGATCACGTTTCATCATTTAACATAAAATATTCTCTATCTTTTATCGCCAAGACATAACCTATCTTATAATTTTTTTAATTTGAAACAGGCATATTTCCCGCAAAACTGTTAACTGTTAAAACCTCTTTTTAAGAAAGGTGACAGGAACAACTTTTGTTACTACCGTCCTATTAGCCTATTACCTGTATTTGCTAAAGTGTATGAACCTATTATGAATAAAAAACTGGTTAAATACTTAAATACATTTAATTACCTTTCAATTAATCAACATGGTTTCCGCCCAAATAAATCGACAGATACAGCAATTTTCAATTACTTAAAAAATATTTGTAGGAACTTGGACAACAGTGAATACTGCCTTGGTATATTCATTGATTTATCTAAGGCTTTTGATTTGGTTAATAATAGCATTCTTCTTTACAAGCTTGTGAGGTATGGTGTTAAAGGTATTACATTAAATTGGTTGCGGTCTTACCTAAACGACAGAAAACAAAGTGTACGTATTGATGACCAGCGATCTAATTTTTTAGATGTCAACATTTGAGTACCCAAGGTTCTGTTTTTGGCCCTACTTTGTTTTTGTTATACATTAATGATCTGCCAGCAAACTTACTTCACGCACAACAAGTAATATTGTACGCGGATGATATCAGCATTCTCAAAAGATGTATCTGATATGCTAAGAAAAACTGAAGTATTGATTTGATAGTATTGCTTATTGTATTTTGTTTGTATTATGACTTATTTCAGGCTTATACAGCATATTTCTGTTATTATGTATACTGCTATTGCAATAAATTGTATTATTATTATCATCAGAAAAGTGATCAGTACAACATGCCATTTTCAAATGCTACGGTACGGTACGGTAAGTAATGTCATTGAAGTGAGGGCTAGTTCCACCAACACACATTGGAGCCGTTTCTACATCGATTTCTTCAATTCACGATCACGTATAACGGCGATCTCCAACTCTACAAGTGTGCGACATACACTTCATGTAGACGCGCTTTTCAGTACCTCCAAAGATTAAAATCGGGCATGGAAAAGCTCGGTGACCTAACAAGCTGAAGCACGAAATTATCTGATCAGAGAATGCAGCTGAAACAATATTAATGAAAGCCCTGGTCTTATGAGCAGTGACCCTATCTTGTTGAAACCATACATGATTCCTTTCGAACAAGGGTTCACTTGAGTTTTGTATGACCCAAAATCGGCAGTTTTGTTTGGTACTACCCCATTAAAACAAAACGGCATCGTATTCAATAAACGCTTCCACAGGTCAAATCTCCTTCTACTAGCTGATACTGCCCATTCCAAAAACGTCCCTTTTCTTATGCATCAGCTTGTATATAGGCTGCACAAAGCTAGTACAAAATTTACGTAAAGCAAAACATCTCGTAACCTCAATAATAATGGATTATTAATATATAGTTACTCTGGCAGATATCCCAAACAAAGTAATACAATCTTAACTAACAAACAACAACCTGCACATAATGGTAGCAACTATTAGTATAATATCGGTTCAGAATGATGGCGACATGCTGACTAGATAATTTAGCCAGCCGTCCGCGCTCAGATTGCATAAGCGGAAGTGTTTAATTCGATATCGTTGGATGTGCGTATGTCCATGTGATTGTCATTTAGAATAACGTTGAAAGTCCCGTGCCCAAGAAAGTCAAGACCGCTTATTTGCGGCCGTGATAACGTTGCAGAGACGTCGATGCTGTATCGACGTCTCTGCATAGTGCTGACTCTGACAAACGATTACGCGTTACCGTTATTGTAAACTAGCTCTGTACATCGCCATCTCAAGTTGGTAAAGTACGCGGTTATACGTGTAATTGATGGATAACTAAGTCGAGATTTATGGATACAGCTTCATTGGTAGAGTTCGTTTCAATTGTAGAAAATGCATTACGGTACATGTGCAATGAACGATTATTAGTAACCTGTCGTCGTTGCAAATCAACAATCAGTGGCGGGTGTGTCTGATATCGCACTTTTGGTAGGTTTTGATGAGGTAATGTATTCTTTATTAGTGAAACGGGCTCAATTTCCAATAAAATATTATTGTGAGCAAAGATTTTCCGTTTAGCATTTTGTATCAGTAAATAAACTTATTAACTTAGCTTACCACAACCATCTCTCACACAGATGAAAATATCTGGATAGTTACCTGCAACAAATAAAATTTTGTTAGAAATTTCGCAAAGGTAGTTAATATCTGTATTGCTCCTTATACAGATACACCAATTCAGCCAAACTGTTTTCAGAATTGGATATCTTCAATCTATTAAAAACGAATTCATTCTACCCACCTTCAAGCTAATAATACAGTCACACAAGTTAAGGCGACGAACAATATGTATAGTCTACTTGTAAGTTAATGTTTTCTTATTATGAAGTCATTTTCCAGCTATGAATTCTGCTCAAGGCGTTTAATACCGTCTGGATCACCCTCATGAAAATTATACGAGATCTTGGCAACAAACGAATATAGCTGTGCCCCCCAGGCAGAGTGACCAACCGTTGATAAGCGAGAAATTTAACTTCAAATAATTGAATTAATGTTGGCAAATAATACTGCGAAAAACGTAATGTTTAATGTTAAAAATGCGGCTAGCCTCCAATATTTTTGTATGTGATACTTTGGTAAGAATTTCAAGGAAATTTCCGAATGTTTTTAATAGACTTACTGTAATATCCCTTGCCCAACCCACTACGATGATTTTGTCGCTTTTACCGCTAGGTGCCGCTAGCCTACTACAACCGACAATAGTATTAGACGTCATCCTTTGTGCTATTCTAAACGTAAGTAATAAATTTTGATTTTTGATTAACTTTCTTAGATTTAATTTGCATGTTTAATATACATGCCTAGGATTCATAGGTGTTGTAAATTTCCCAGTTGTTCAAGCGTTTATACAGATAAAGAATCAGTACACTTTCATACGTTCCCAAATCATCCAGCAACATTGAAAAGTTGGAAGAAAATATGTCACGCAAATGTACAACATCTTCCAATACGCTCTAAGCACTTTCATAGTTCTGATTATAATAATCATTCTCTAAAGAAGTACTCGTGATGCTATCCCTCGTGCACCCTCTTCAAAAGTTAGTAATGAAGGATTTAATGAAGGATTATCTCCATGATCATATACTTCTGATAATGAACCATGTAATTTACTTTCTTTAGAATCAGGTAGTGAAATTTCATCTTTGAATACTTGTTTTCAACTAGTTGCATTTCTGCTACACTTTCTTCTTCTTTGGACATAAATTTCATCACACCATCTTTGTCACCAACACAAAATGAAGAGAACAGAATCTAAATTTCTATTATATTTATAATTACTTACATACATATCTTATTCTGGTTTTAGAATTAATTTTTATTTTCGAGTTTGTACGCTGTTTTTAGATATGTCTGTGATTTCTACTAATTAAACATATTGGTCAATATTTCCACTTAATATTTAATTTAACAATTCCGTAGTTAAACTTTAATAATAATTTTTAATCTCTTAATGTGAATATTATTACAACTGTTTAAATTTTATTCTCAGAAATTATTAAAAGTCGAATTAAAAATGTAGTCAGGGTACTATTAAATTAAATGAGAGATGTAAATACGACTCATTATTAGTAGCCGTATCGCATCGATGAGATTAAGGAAAACCGAAACATATCTAACTTTTAAATGTCGCGCCATATTTCGTAAGCACGATTCAGATTTAGTTCCATGTTTGGCCACTGCGCCCTCCGGAGGGCGCTGTAATCACTTACGTGTTTCCAACGAAATGTACAGAGGTCGCGTTTCTCTTTGATTGGTGTTCTGTGATCCGGATTGTTATAAAACAAGTAATGTATATATAAACACTGGTATTGTTTGGGCAATGTACAAATATATTAAATGCAATATGCGCCTTTGGGTCTACACTAAGCTTTAAGCTTTGTTCCAATACGCAGCTTGCGTACGGTTCGTGATCACGTGAACCAATCCGAGAACAGATTAAATTAAATATGTTTTCTGATTGGTTCAGGCGATTACCAATAGTGCGTAAAGTGCGTGTTGAAACAAAGATTTAGTCTCTTCTTGATGGTGTAAAATCCCAGATGCACCTAGAGCATTTAATGTACAGGGTGGCTATAAAGTATTTTATCAAGTAGAATAGCATTAAACTGTCTATCATTTTTGACATGTTCCACATGTTTCTTTGCCACCGGTGTTTGCAGGATACCGTCATCTTGTTTTTTTTTTTGCTTTTAATAGGAACAAAGGTCAAATTTTGCAATCATTTGAAACCTTGGTTGAGAACTGCGTGGGAAAATAGTAATATGCAATAAGTAAGAAAGCATGTTTTATTTACCATTGCGTAAGCCATTTCAACTTAACCGAATGAATGGAATCTGGACAATATTTGCTAGCACTAAATAGCGACAGTTACTACATATACATAAGTAATTAATTACGTACTGCAAACAATTTACTGAGCTCAAATGAACAAACTAGTTGAATCAAAAACATAATTAATATTAATACAATTTTCTCAAATATGAATGGATTGACTTTATTGAAACTGAAAAAATTAAATCTTTGTAGGAAACATATATTTGTTCGCTCATATAAACAAGCGACTTGCTTGAGTTGATTAATATTTCATTGACTCAACAAACTCTTTCTTCCCGTGTAGATATTAAGCATCAAAGAACTGAAATCTCCCAGATGTAACACATCACTTGTGATACGACAAAGAAAAATGGTAACGGTTGCAATTCGTGATGGATGAATACACTTCCAGATAAGCGGCACAATATTGTAAACACTCATAGATATGATCAAATGTACATATATTGTTTCTTCAGTTCTATTTCACAAGCAGTCTCTACGAAACATACGCCCGCTATGTTGGCAAGATAAATTTGTGTCAGCCTCTCTTTTTACTTTAAATCTAAAAGCTATGTACAATGTCACGGTACAGCAAACAATTTCCTGAAATTCGTGAAAATTTTCGACCAGCATCTGCGGTCTGCTTCGTTTTAGCATTATTCAAGTATTGGATCGGCCAGCGTAGCGTATAGATTCCGAAACACCGACCGTACGCCGTATAATATTCCAGATATTCAGCGCCGAGACATACCTGCGTAGTGTGGCGTTCGCGAATAAATTATCTTGACACCCACTCGGATGACACTCTTGCATAGCCGTAGATAATACGTTCCAGGCGGCAGCCGAGAGGGAAACTGCACCGGGCACCTCGACATTAAATATTGCAAGGTTAACCGGTTTTAGGTTGGGTGGAATGAACTCGAAGCGATGGCTTATATATTAGAAAAATGCCCCGGCGGACTTATTTGCGCAAAAAGTTATAATGGAGTTGCACCAGTTTGTCTTAGAAGGACGAACAAATAAAACTGTACAAATAGGAGGAAAAGTACAAGATATGAGTTCGTGTGTCGTGTAGTTTAGAACTAATAAGAAAAGTTAGCAGCAGTCTCAACTACATCAACAGATTTTAAAGGAATGTTCACAAGCACACACAAACGACACCTATAAGCACACACATAAGCAACGCCTTATTTCAAATATAGATTGCATCTTCTTAGTTAGCAGTATTACAAAAATATGTTAATAACGACTCCTCCAACAACATTAAAGTACAACAAAGAAAGAGCGTCGACACTAAACCAGAAGTTATCCCAAACTGCAACTGTAAATATTGTAAATAATAATATTAAGTTACGTTGTTTTAAATTTATACTTATGCCCACCAATTTCAATCAATTTTATTCCTCATTGTAATCTTCAAAGTTTTGCTATTTTGAGACACAAGAGTATCTGTAGCTCTTTAAAATCTCTTTAAATCTAAGATCATTTTTTATATTTCGATTTACAGGTCTGTGCCTTCCAGTGATTTCTTTAAAATTTTCTTTTCCAGAAAGAAATTGTAAAAAAGAATATGGGAAAAAATGATTTTTTATTGACTTATCTAACAACCACAACAGCAGATGTAACAAGGTTTTGATAAAAGTCTCACAAAGTGTGGAGTATCGGAAATATATGGGAGTAGGTTCATTAGAAAGCTACCTTTTTCTTTGGATATTGGAACTGATTTATCATAGCCATAAATAATATAATATAGTAACAGCTTTTGCACGTTTTCTACTTTTTTAATCTGTGGATTAAAATACTTTTTATGAATTTATACCTTTGGGTTCTGCATTATTGTGTTGCATGTATGGCAAGAATGATAATACCCTGCGACCTAAAAGATCTATCGTGTCCCCTATTCTGGCTGTATTTGCAGCGATTCCTTCTAAAATGTGCAGAATGTCAGAAGGCCGCAGATTAGGTAATTCTCCCACTTCAATTTCACTTGCTCCCATGTGCAGGGCCCTTGAGTTGCACAGTGCAGCGCAGTTTGAGAGTATGTGGATGGATGTTTCGTCATGTTCCCCACAAAATCTACATTCGACTTCCTCTGTTATTCCAAGCCTACTCAGGTGTCCTTCCAGTTTACAGTTGCCTGATAGGATCCCTGTCAATATGCGAATATTATTTTTACGTAGGTTGATGCACTCTGTAAATCTCTTCCGGTTATAGGTTCCCAGAAGAGTTTTAGCTTGCCTCATTCCCTGGTGATTCTCCCAGTACTTGGATTTTTTCTGCTCTTCTTCACCTTTAAGCTTTTCCAGTATTATACTGCTACTTATCCCGAAAAATCGTTCAGGCCCTAAAAATGGTATTCCAGCCCGTTGCCAAGGGAGGTCCTGTCTGTTATTTCGTTTCCTTCCACTCCTGTGTGACCCGGAACCCACAGAAGGGTTACCTTGTTACATCTGCCTGGCCCGTTTAGTTTTCCTAGACAGTTCCAAACCATCGTAGAGCTGATTATATTTGAGCTCAGCACCCTGACGGCTGTTTGACTATCAGACATTATGGTAATCTCTTGCTTTTGATAATTCCTATAAATGTTGAACTGGACGCATGTTTCAATACCGTCTTTCGGCCTGGTAGATACTCGGGTACAAGCAGCCCAAGCTTTCGAAATATGTGGTTCTAGGCCCATACATCCCCATCCCAGTTCCCTCTGCAGCTTTGGAGCCATTCGGTTCTGCATCAAGAATCAATGTATATTTTTAGTAGACCATGTCCCGATCAAATAAAGCCATAATTCTAGGAAACAATTTGTCCTTGAAAAATTATAAAATCAGCCGACCACAAATCAATTAAAAGCGATTCACGTGATGACGCCACAAAATATTATCTCACTACCTGTTAAATAAAATATTTAATCTCTACATTTAAGAACCAGTGCTAATTATTTTAGTACATATACATACGTACATCTAACTTATACTTATACATAATGCCATTTTTTACAATTTTGACCTACATTTTCATAGCAAGGAAGTACTGAAAGAAAATACGTATGTATCTTGCAAAATTTTTGAGCTAAATCGTGTTTATTTTTAGTATTCACACCCAATTGTTTCCGCATTTTAAATAGTACAATACAATACAGCAGATCTTTTCTCTGATACGTAACACAATAATTGATTGTTATCGACAAACGAAAGAAAACCTGCATCTGTATTAATAGTAGGCTTCTCTTTACTGTTATAGAAAAAAGTATGTCGAATGCATCGAGAGAACTCGATTGTTACCGGCTTTCTTTCTGTTAAGTCACTGATCACGATCACCGGTAATATAACAATAGTACCCCGCTGAGAATTAAATATACCGGTATATTAAAGGTAACACCTCCGCATAAATACGATGCCTACCCATTCGGCACATTAAATAAATGTTTGATTGAACTTTGAGATCTTAGACAGTGCAGATGGAATAAAACAACTGAAGATAGGTATCTAAGTAGGAGATTATTATTTTTTGTGGTTATGGTCATGCAAAGATCTGCATAAGGCATAAAGTCCAGACAATAAGATAATATATAACATGATGAATTCTAAATGCATTAAATATGTGTTTAGATTTTATTTTCATCATCAATGTTAAATAAATTAGTATTTGATACATACACAAATCAAAATAATCTAGGAGACAAGGAAGAAAATGCATTCCAGCTCACATAGGTGAATAATTGTTTGTTGTATGTGAAGGTATAAGTCGACCATCATTATTTTTAGAAACAGTTAAAACTACTCAATGAGAAATGTCTGTTTATTTAGGAATAAATTTCAAAATTGATAAATTTTTACAAAACTTATGTAAAAAAAAACAATAACAATCAACAACATGTGTCAATGAGTGCAATGTCAGTACCCTGTGGGACCTCCACGAGTGTTGACTACCATTCTGCCCCTGTTTGGCATACTCATAAACAAGTGCTCTATCTCCTGTTGATCGATGGCATTCCACTGTTCTATAAAACACTGATAAATTGTTGTTTTGTTTCAAAGACTAGATTTGACGCAGTATGCTTCTTTGCAGGGAATCCCATACGTGTTCTATGGGATTTAAATTAGGTGGTTGCGCTGGCCATGGAGAAACATTAATTTCGTGGTTTTGAACGAATGCACGATTGATACCCGATAGTCAATGGGTTTAAATACCGATCCAAGAGAACGACGACAGTTTTTTTCCACCAAGAGATATTCCACCCCATGCCATTACACTACCTACTTGGAAGCTGTGAACAGTTCGTGGTGTAGCTAATCGTTCTGCATTTCCGGGACGTCACCACACTCTCGTTCTTCTAGTATCTGGCCGAAAACCAAACCGGGATTCGTTAGAAAACAATACAGATGCCCAGTTTTGCTGGTCCCAATTTAAATGTTGATGCACCGATTTTAATTTTCTTCCGCGATTTCCTCTCGACAAAGCAGGAACTCTAAGAGGACGACGTAGTTTCTTAATGCACAAAGTCTCAAGTATCTTTAATGAATTAGTCGAGTTGCTATAGTGCGTCATGTATGACGTTCGCACATATCATTGGTTTGCTGATATCTCAATCCAAACGATTGATGATACTTTTTGACGTGTTGAGAGCTTCTGCAACGGCCCTTTGAGTTAAACCACTTTCAAGTATTCCAATAACTTTTAATTGCGTATCACAGTTTAAATGATGTCCCTCCATCCTCAATTAATGCTAAAGACACTGGAAAAGAAAATTGATCGCAAAATAAACACAAAAATCTCAGGTTAACAAATCAACAAATCTCACTTTTTGTTTAAAATCTCCACTGATTTTTCAGTTAATAAGACCTTATCATCACTTAAACCCGTTGGTGCGAGAGAGCAACGATGACCAAAGGAGGCTTCAAAATCGAAAGTGTTAAGACCTTCAAGTACCTAGGAACCATGGTAAGCCACGCAAACCAAAGAGGCCTGGAAATAGACAACAGAATACAAGCGGGATACAGTGCCTACTACAAATATAAACCGCTTATAATCAATAAAAGAATTAGCAGAAGTACGGAAATGAAGATATATAGAACTGTGATAAAGCCTGTAGTAACGTACGCTGGAGAGACTATGTGTCTATCTGGAAAGGACGAAGAAAAACTGAGAAAACTCGAAAGGAAAATATATGGAGAGAAAATGGTGAACAAAAGGGAGTATCGAAGACTGATGAATTTTGAGGTGGACGAGATTTTGGGCGGAGAAGATATAGTCAGGGCAATTAAAGCGCAGCAAATGATATGGGCACATAAGCAGGAAGGCGGAACAATCAGCAGTAAGAAGAATTACAAACTGGAAACCAAGCGGCGATAGGCCAAGGAGAAGACCTAAAACAAGATGGGAAGACCAGGTTGTGCGCAGCATCAGATCAATGGGTATCACGGGATGGAGGGAGAAGCCAAGCAACAGGAAAGAGTGGAGAAGAATATGTGAGAGTGCAAAAACAAATGAAAATTTGTGACAGAATAGTGAAGTAATAGGGGTTTGACCACTTAAACTAACGAAACAACAACAGCAAACGGTATTGACGTTAAAATCACGTTACAAATCTTTGGTTATATATGGCTCCTAAACTACTAGCCAATGAAGCCTTGTCCCCTAGATTATTTTGATGTGTGTATATTAGTTAAACAATGTTCTTAATACGAAATAAAACTTCTCATTACATACAATTCCTTTTTCCCTCGAGTGGGAATCCTAATCTTAAATTTAATATTACTTTATTTCCTACTTTCACACGTGCCTAACAAAGGCATCAGTTCGACAAAATAGATCCATTGAATCGCGCCGATACCGAAGTGAATATGTGTGCGCTCGATTCCCTACGGAGGATGTTTTGGGAATTTGAGGGAAATAAAGATTCGGTATACGCAAGAAGCATTTGTAAGCATCTTTGACTAGTAATACAATTTAATTTCTTAAGAGATTGCGCCTATCCTCAAAGAAACTCAAACTCTGCTGGTTCCTCTTCAAAGAATTGCTTATATACATACATTTGTTCCATATAATTTTCCTGATGTAAATACATACGTATTCATACAACGGTTAAAGAAAACGTAAAATGTTAAGGAAAACAACCTTTCTCCTCCGTTTACGGTAATAAATACATATTGCCGATGATGGATACTTATATATATCGCGCATTACGTTTATTGCTATTGACTTACAAATGTAAATATTCCCTGGTTATTTGGTATCACAGGGATATCACAACTCAACTACTGCGGATAAACAAATAAAGGAAGGCAAGGAAGGCACCAACTGGAGTTTCTTCGAAAATGAAAACCATCAAAACCTACCCTCATTCAAAGGTACTACTGATGAAATTTTCTTAAAGATCATTTTGCATTGTTCCAAATATTAACCGGATGTTACTTACCTGGTTGTTTCCCATTTTTTTTATATTTTGCATATAACAACAGGTTAATCTACATTTACTATTAAAGCAACCAATCAACATCGCTTTTAAATGATCCGGTGTTCCATAGGGCATCAACCTCGACCCATCTTTTATTTAATATCCTCATTAATGCTTCAATTACATTATTTATTTCCTGTGCTCGCCTATGTTGACAAACTGAGAAACAAGCGATGCAATTCGAGGGAAGGGACCGATGCCATTTATTTTCTTCGGCGTGAGGTGAAATTATATAACTTGAACATCTTCTCGAAGGTCTCCAGGAGTGAATTTTTCCTTTTAACCTCAAATAACTTGACAACCACACAATGTAGCGGGATCGACTTAGCAGTTTTTTTTCAGAAAATACGCGGCGCAGCCCTTAGCGTAAATAGTGATCGTTATTGTGTAATGGTCGGGACTTTTTGGTACCCCAGCTACAGGTATTTTATGACCTTAATCAGGATATATGCTTTCAGCAGTATGATACCACCGCGCATACAGCCAGAACGTCTGTGGAGATCGTTAGAGGATTATCTCGAGAAAGAGCCATATCTTTGTAGATCTAGTCTGGTCGGCTAGGTCTTTGGACCTCACTCCATTGGACTTCTTTTGGTGGAGATACCTCAAAATTAAAGTTTATGTTAATAAACCTCAGACTTTTCGGCAGTTAAAAGAATACACACATATGTATATAATTAAAACGTCAAAATACCCCGGAGTGTTAAGGTATTTAATGTTTTACACAAACTTAGCCCATTCCTGTTTTTTCTTAGCGACTTTCAGGGCTTCATTCCAGTTCAGTCCTCGTTCCTTCAAACTGTCAGCGATTACTTCGTCCCATACTTTTCTTGATCTGCCCCTCAGCCCTTTTTCTTTAAGTTAGCAGCGTTTTCCTCACTTGCCTTTCTTCTCTCATTCGAGCTACGTAACCAAACCATTTAGTTGCTTTTTTTTGTAATATCCCTTATCCTACGAAGATATGTCATTTCGCGTGGAATTTGCTCTCTTTAAGAAGGAAAGGAAAACACACGGGAACAATTTATTGGAATATCACTTAAGTTGTATTCGGTAGATTTTGACCACATGACACGGCGTTGCAAGAATGTTTTGACCGAAACGAACGACACCTCAACAATATAATTTTAAAAACATAAGAATCCCATACATTCATTGTATTTTTCAATAACTATTTCTTTTAACTTCTATAAACATATTAATTAGCCTTAAAAAAAGGGAAATCCATTCCTGGACACCCGGTATGTAAAATTAACTCCAATAATTTCATTCAAAATTCATTGATGTTTTCTCTTAAAGATATAAATACTTGAGCATTGTATTTACACCTTCGTTTCTGTACATTCATGTGATCTACTCAGACATCTGTGCAACGCATAGGGAATCTACTAGTACTAAATACTATACCAAAGCTTTAGCGGTCTCGGTACTATAAAAGTAATAAATAAATTAATTAATCTTGTTATGACTGCGTGGTCTTTCAAATTAAAGTGAGGGTCAATAAATAATATGTCTGTTTAATGCATGTTTGTACTTACAGTACCAACCATGTTGTTTCTACTAACAAGATCAATGAATTGTGTGATCGTGATGTAGCATCAAATGGCTTTGAGAAAGCATCCTCTTTGTCTTACACTGTGATGAATTGATGTACGAGCTACTACGTGAAATGAATGTATTAGACATAAGTAGTGTTTAAATTATTACTACCTATATTAGATAGCAAACGTACGCAATGGCACCTCTATATTATAGTGTATTAGTATTTATATACAAAAAACATATAATAGATTTGAAAAAATGAAAATATTACAAGAAGTAAAAATGGAAAATAAAAAATATTTTACCAAATTCTTCAGAGATGGCGATCGTATTGTAGGCATATTTGAAGAAGTTAGAGTACTATTGTTATAGGTATATCTTTATGATACATGTATTTTGTTTCGAAATAGTTTTTCCATATCACACCTACCTAGAAGTATTTAAAAAATAACAATTTCTACTGCTTCCGTTGATTTTCAACACCGCCTAGTAATATGTATAAAAGTTTCATGAAGAAAAAGAAATTGTGCGAAATATAACATACCGCTTCAACATTTGGTCACGCAATCATCCTTCCAAGGAATATTGAAATTGTCAAAATATACCTAGAATACCTAAAATACCCCGCTAGGGTAATGTATTTAATAATACCCTATATAGTTGATCGGAGATAGGTGTTAGCTTAGGAGGCCTTGATCATTGGAGTGACGTTATCCTGTCTCGATGGAGACCTCGGGAAGATAATGTATCGAAGGTTGTATCGATACATTTAAATGTACACAGATGTGCGCATGTTTTGTCGAATTATATTTCAGAAGAGAAAATATTCCGGTCAGATCATTCTCTCAAGTAAAAGCAATACATATAATATAATATACATATAATATGTATACATTCATTAAGCCTATGGTGTACGGCCGACCAAGCTATTTCGAGAATCCTGAGCTTTCTCGCCCCACTACAACGTATCACATTGTATCGGGAAAGGGTGCCTATCTCGCTACATGTCTTGCCCGTTAAACCCTAGTACAAACTACAAGAAAACCAAAAAAAAAAAAGTGATAAGAATATTGCATAACAATTATTACAAGGCAATCCAACAACCTTGCTAAATAAAGGAATTACATAAGTAAACTAAAATCTGGAATGTCTCTCACAGTCATCTACAAAATAAACTAAATACATTTACAAATATATACCCTTAAAAACTCCAAAATCCCTGAAGAGGTAAAATATCAAAACTATCACATACACTGGGATCTATTTGAGATATAAAATATTTACAAGAAACTCAACATAGAAGTTTAGGTAAGTAAATCGATCATATAAATATTTCAAAAGTGTATTTTATATACCGTCTTCGAATACATTTAAAGTTCATCTATATCCTTAGGCCATTCCCAATATGAAAACATAAGTTTGATCCCGCATGCGGGATATTAAATGTTTCCAATGCGTGGCACATTATATTTGCCAACTTTTCAGTAGGCGTTATTTTATGGAAATGATTGATTTTTCGATACCCTTTTTTTCTGACGGTATGTGGCCACTATTCGACACCGTATTTTATAGCGTATAAATCGCTGACAGATATATAAATAAATTTAAATACATTTAGCCGAATTCAATGTACAGATACGAAATCATTTAACATGCTGGATAATATAGGTTACCCATGCTATATATCCCGATATACAGCGCTGGCCGGTTCTAAACTGTAAAGCCGTCTATAAGTAATGTATTTCATTAAGCAGCGATGTCATATCGTGGATCACGCCTGACTGACGCAATCTCCCGAATGCAGTCGTGCTGGTGGGGTGCATAGAATACTAGGAGTTGTTGTAGCAGTTAGATTAGTATGCTCGTAACAGCAGTACAGCTCGAAGCGGCGTTTGAAGAGCTGAATTGCTTTCGGAGTGCTACGTCTGACATTATCTTCTTTTGTGGTTTTCTGCTGATGATGGCAAATACGTATACAGAGTTCTTTACTCAACAAGGTGGTAAGGGGTATTTGAACTTAAATTTATTTTAAGCCACCGTATCCTAACCTAACCTGCATTAATTTCATATAATAAACAAAAACACTACAGTTCATCTGTTTTATTATTTTGCCCAATATAGGGTAGTCATTATTCATACTGATCGGGAAAAGTGATTAGTCACGCAGTTTTACTTACATTGCCCACTACGGGCGTTATATATACAGACCGGTCATTATTCATAGTGACCGGAATACTCAAGTTGCTCGTAACATATACATATGTATAAGTATAACGGTACGGCAACTATGTCGATATTTTACATTGCTAGTAGGATTCAAACTCTGTCGTGGTCAGCAGTATATGTAGAGCATGGGTAGCTCTATATATATTGGGTGTGACAAGATGGATGACGTATTAGAAATATATGGTGAACCAACCATCAGAATTAATTCAAATTTTGCATGGGCAAGCTATACGAGGTGAACTGTGTTTCTAAAATATTTTCATCATATTGCTCTTTCTACCTTAACCAGGTGTTTTTTTTTTATCTAAGTCATTATGTTTTTGGATTTATTATTAAATTTCATATAACTTTTTCATTTACTTCCCTATACCAATCAGAGAGTTTTCGAGATACAAATTAATTTAATTTTCTTCTTTGAACATTTGACCCCCTCAAAGGTACGGATATATTCGCTATTTAAAATAACTAAAAGTATAATTTTTGAACATAGTTTAAGGTAGCCTCGAACTAACTTGCCGTGTTATTTCATTTAAGTTTTATTATACAGGGAAGTTACTTTTAATGAGGATGTAAGAAAAGTTCCTTTAAATATGGTTGGTTCTCCATATACTTCTAATACGCCCTCCACTTTGGGACACCCGGTATATAGAGAACATCATATTGAATTCGTATGAAACAACGGCCTTCGAGAGTTCGGTGGTTTCAATGATGTTGGAGAAAGATTAAATACCTAACTGCTTGAGTGCTATTCAATTCCGATCTAATTTTCAATGGGTATTTATACGGGCGATTTGCAATGCAAACGGCACCTCCAAAGATCCCGACGATATAAACGCTCCGGGAATGTACGAGTTCTTTCCAATATGGTGCCGGTGCAATTCCAAAATCTAGGTGAGCAATATTCGTATGTGCGCGGCTTACCAAGAGTGAATTGAAAATCACACGCCCTATAAGCTTTTTCTGTATGTCTAAATAGATAATGGTTAGGATGATATTCATTTATTTTCCTACCCTTTTACTTCCAACTTCATTGGTTGACTCTTCATAGTTACTCTTCATAATTAAAGTGGCTTGACCTTCATTGAAGATATCATATGTTTATTCCGTGATATAAAAGTCAAAGTCTTGGCTGACTAACTGATTTATTTATTTATTTAATGCATTCGACTGGAACTGAGCATAGGATAGCATAGGTTCTTATGGGACATATTCCCATGAGAACATTAAACTAAAGTAAAGAGAATCAGTAAACTAAAGTAAAATCAGGTTATTGCAATCTAATTTAGAACTGGTTATTTTCAAATTGTACAAAGTTGGGACCTGGAAAATATAAAACGTAAAAATAACAGCAATAACATACGCAGATGACATAGTCACATTCACCAAGGATGAAAAATTCTTGAAAGAGAATCTGAAAATATAGTCTGGAGAAATGCGTCATGAGAATAAACAAACAGAAATCAAGAACAAATGGTAATAGCCAGGAACGAAAAGACACACCAGATAGAATTAGAGAAAACTAAACTTGAACATACAAACAGATTCGACGCTATCACAGAATGGAAAATTGGATCAGGGAATAGAAGAACACACAGGATGGACGGGAAGCTTATTTAATGCGATATAAAAAAAAACTTGACACGCCATCATCCTACCCAAAAAAATCATTTATTAACTGATCTAGTCATTAAACATGAGCGTACAAGATGGGTACACTACAGCCCGCAAGCAGCACTATCCTCTTTAAGGTAACGACTTTGACCTGTATCTGAACGCATTAGGGTAAAAAGTTAGTACGCGATTGCGTTACTTGTTTCAAATCAAACCCACCTAAAGCTCAATGCTTAATGGGGAATCTACCTAGTTACGGAATCACTCCGTCACACGCATTTTTAAAATTGCGATTTGGGCACAGATAGAAGCAGTGCCAAATTCCCGCCCCAATTTCTCTTTTATCGGGAGACTATAATGACCTTAACCACTTAACACTTGGGCGCTTCCTAATTCGTGGACCGCTTACACCACTTCCTGAACCAGACACATCACCACAATACCACAAAATCGTTTGTTGGATTATCAAAGGCTTTGCTTTGTAAAGAGAGACATCCCTAAAGAAACAAAAACGGAAAATTTTAAAAAGTGACCAAGGCAATTCTAACGTACGGTTCCAACCCATGGACTTGGAACAAACAAAAAAGCAAGATACAAAGTACGAAGATGAGATTTCTTAGAAGGATTGAAGGTAAAGCAAGAAAAGATAAAATTAGAAATAACACCTTTAGTTAAAAACTGAGAACGAAATCAGAATACATCATAGATCCAGATCAAGAAAGAGAGTGTATGAAGCAGTGACACACCACAGGAAAAACAGGGGTAGACTTGGAAAGGCTTTAAATAAAAGCAGAACCATGAAAGGGAGAAAACTGGCTGATATGTGACCTTTTCGGGCATTCCCTTTTCGTGCGTTTCACAAAATTTTCCCTTTTCGGGCGTTCAGTTTATAGATGGGAAGTGAATGTGTTTTTGAATTCTCGTTTTGTACGTTACATATATATTTTACAGGGAATAGAGAAAATTAAAACAAGAAAGTACCCTTAGCTCTATGTAGAGTAACGTTTATCTAATCTGAATGCTATACAATACCTAATTAAAATTAAAAGTAAATCTATCTATAATTTTTCAATATATTTCAGCTTGTCTAATGTGTCACTAAAATTTTGTCTATTTTCAATTAGGTCACTTACAACAATTTTTAACCACCTATTTAATTCAAAGTATTTGTTTGCTCTTTTAAGAGTATTTATGCAAAATTGTGCATGAAAACAGTATTATAATAGTGTATTTCTTCCGGAAGAACTGTTATGTATAACTGTATAAGTCTGTTATGCCATCCTTCTACAGAATTTGTAGTCCGATGACGTTTTCCATCGCAAGTCCATATTCGGCGAGAATTATCAATCCATTGATCAACAAAATAATCGTTAAATTTACCAATGGCTCATCGGTAGGTGAATTTTCCATTATACAGAGCCAACCATCTATAACTATATCTTCTGGCAGATGATCTATTGCAGCACACTTCCTTATGTGGTTTCTTACTTCCTCGTTTTCCTTATACAAGTTTGTTAGACCTAAATCTTGTACTTTACGCCAAAGGGCTTTATCAAAATGAAAGTTACATCTTTTGATAACTGTAGCCGGAAAAACTTCTTCTAAACCAGTAATTGCGGCAACTTCAAAATCCAAAATACATTTTTTTGGTAAGAAATTCTTGATTTTATTTTTTATTTCTTGTCGGGTGGCAGGGCAAATACGGCAGGAATGACTTTTGTTCTTTCTTCTGCACTATCAATATCTACGTGAATTGTATATAATTGAACTGTAGCTTTTAAAAGCTTTAGAAAGCAAAAACTTCCTGCTAATAAGCTACTTCCGTTCATTGCAAATACAAGAATCCTGTTTTCCATACCATCGTTAATTATGACATACTCTTTCATAAACTCGGGGACCTCTATATCTTCTATCTATTAGGCTCATTATATAATGCATGTTTCACTGGTGTAAAGTGTGGAATATTTGTAACGAAATCCAAACCTCTGTCCCTAGCAACCTGTCAACTCTTGCTGATATATTTGCGATACTGGTGTCATTTCTTCTCTTGCTCTCTTTTTGGCTTTACATAAACACTTATCGACTTCATTTTTTGCTTTTGCAATATCTGGAACACAGTTATGGCTTTTCTCAATTACAACTTTTGATTTTACTTCATCCGTAACAATCGCTCCTTGACAGTTCGTGTTTATGCAAGTCCATTTTTCTTGCCTTTAAGTTAAACTTGTATCCAGAATACAGCATGCCTGATTTTCAACGTTTTTATCCTATCACTTCCATCACAAACAATCTAATAATAACGTTATTGCACTTACAAGATTTCCGAAGAACTAATTTATTTTAGTAATAGTCCAATATTTTATATCATCTCTATATTGGTGCAGTTTATTGTAAACATGTATTCCTTATCCAATTAAAAGTAATTATAAATTCACAACAAATTGATTCTTAATCCGTTAACAACCCCTTAACAACTTTCACCTCTCATGCAAGTGATTATATATTCAAATCTGTAGCTTAATTCCTAGTCAAGTTTAAGGTAAAGATAATTCTTAATCCCTTGACGAGTTCAATAATTATCTCTTAATAGAGGTTTCTGCAAATTTTACGCACGAAATGGGATTTAAAAAAAGAAATACAATTTGGACGCACGAAACGGAAATATTTTAAGTAACAGTTTTCGAAGCCCGAGAGGGAAACTCACGAAATGGGAAGAGACCAACTGGCTAGAAGTGAAAAAGAAAACCTGGCCTTGCATCCCAAAGGCTAGAAACGTATTAGGGTTTAGGTTTAGAATTATGCATGTATTCATGAACGGATAATAATGTTTTAAAAGTAACATCCGCTTCGAGTAAAATCATGGTATGGTATCATGGTATTAATCATTGGTGATTAGACTATAGTTACTAGGTAGTTTACTGAAACCCTTAGTTGCCCAAAGATTGTGATATTTTGAGTTAACGTTGATCTTTGTAGTCTCTTTACGATATCCGTCTTTCTAGTGTAAAAACAACGATAACGACATACCCTAGCTATAGGATTAATATTTTCTTTGCCATATAGCTGCAGTTTGAAAATAAAAATTTATGGCAATTTCAAAATTGGCAACAAACCTTGTCTATAAGATTTTACTTTCTCATGTGAACATTAGGAAGTACAATATTCTCCGACATATGCACCCACTATAGAAAAATTTTAGAATATTCTGTCTATTTGAACTCAAACATAGTACAAATATAATTTTGACGCCATTTCTGTGAAAATAAAGCTATGGTAATAAGACATTAACAAATTTTACGGAATGGTTTAGACAATTACCGCTTTATCATGCTCACCGAAATTCTATATGGTTCAAAATCAGTCTAGTAAACATTTGTTCAATATATAAAGACGGGTCTTATATAAGCGCCTATAAATATTCTCGTACCGAAATATTTTGTTTATGAGTATTTAATAGCCTCCATAGTTCGCAGAGCACCCGCTTTTGAGAATGTTTACCCATTCCGAAAGCGACGTGGAGGCATAAAAATGCTCTGGCAAATTTTAATGATAGCTCCGTTATTCAATATTGTTTACATAAAAAAAAACAGGGCCACGTATACACTGAAAGTGTTCGGACACATTCGAGACGATGTGGCTTACATTTTGAGGGAATTGTTTATAATATCCTGACCAAAATTCCTCATTTTCAGGTCCTTCTTAGAAGTTCCTTTATAATAATAACGCGCAGAATCATGTAGATCTTAATTACGCAAACACAAGTACCCAAGACTAATTTGATATTTTAATTGGATGAACAAACGTGCAAACCTTAATAAACATTGTGTACAGGTAATATAATTACCTTCATTTACCGTGGCGCCAATTAGGTATGCATACATACTACGTACATATTAGTTTCGGACTATAATCTGTCCATTTTTTCTATTACCAAATTACACATTATTTCCGGGAATCAAAGCTTTCACCCGTCGACCATTTACTATAAAATATGAATGACCATAAAATGAAATGGAAGATATTTATTATTTAGTATTTGCATCAGCGATTGCCATTAGATTGATTACTCGCTTTTGTCTCTGTACAAGAGAACAGAGGTATAGACGACACAGCAGTGTATAGAAATACTCCAACTTCGATGATAAAACGTGAATCGGTAATTAGCCGCAATGTAGATCAGATCTGTTATCGAAAAGATAAGTCAACAGTGTTTACCCCCGTGTTTTGATGTACGTTTATGTATGAGGTTCTTGCCTCTTCCAGGAGTGCATTCAATTGCTTCACTAATGACATTTTCATAAAGCAAGAATAATAAAATGTTCTAAAGATGTATACCGAGTGTACGCGCTCGTGTTACCCATAGAGAGTCTAATGCGTTGGGCAAGAAATGTATTTCTTCAATGTGTCTATGAACTAGGTAAGGTTGAAGCAAGCCATATATTCACAAGCATCCACACAGCCGCGTAATGCGTATTCTGTTCTAACTGAAATTTCCAGACGCCTCTTTTACTCTTTACTGAGCTTATCCGCAGCGCGCAAGGCTTCACTCTGTACGTAACGAACAACTAAGTTGTGGCTGAGACACAGACAAAACAATATTTCTCTTACACTACTAACGTAATGGTCAAAGTTTTATTTATCAAATCATATTTTCCAATATATTGATGATATGACCAAGAAAGCCTGGCTGGTAGTAAATAATAGAATACGATCCACACAAATCAAAGACGTGTACGTCCAATAAAACATCTTTTTAATATGTGATTATGAATGCACTAACAATAAACAGGGATTGGAGATAAATATATATTCAAAGCTAAAACATGCGAATTAAAAAAACATTTTGGTTAAAATTCATATCAAATAAATCCCATTGGGCAATGGAATGCAATGTTTTAACTAAATTCCACCATGTACATCCCCATCTCGATATTTTTCCACAAAAGAGCCAATTAAGTGAGAGACAAAAGCGAACATGAGGAATTTTAACAATTGTGCAACGCTACGTGGGGAAAAACAAGATACATAATACAGGTAATGCACAAACAGTTCCGTTCTTTTTTTTGTATAAATTGGATTAGCAACATTTTTAGCTTTTTAATATCATGGACATTAACTCATATCGCTACTTTCAATATTTTCATTTTGGTAAAGCCAGGAATACATTTCCAAAAATGTATTTCTTGAGTAAATATTCAAATCGATAAAAAACGAAAAGTGTATAATGAAAAATACTTTTGAATCAAGTTATCATCTATAAATAATCACTAATCCTCATAATTTATTGACCTTTGTGAAGCGACAAGTTTTAACTATCCACTCAAAAGAGATTTTGCAAGATCTAACCCTTTGCATTTTTTTCGCGTACGGATTTCTTTTATAATTTATGCTACAATTTGATGAAATATGATGATTTCATATTTCCGTTCTTACACTACGAGCAATTACAGCGGCTGATTCGATTATAAATTCAATTTACAATAAATTATGTACCCTTCACCAGATAACACGCGGCTAACAAATCCGTCAGCGTGTTAAAACCAATTTCTTACTTGATTGATTGATGACAGCTGAATATTAACGAATATTATAACATTTCTAGAAACGAATGTATATGTTTAGCGTGGTTGCACAATTCAGATGTCACACAAATGCAAATGGCAAGCAAAACAAATTTCGTTTTCATTTTTCAATCCCTTTTTTTAATGGACAAGATTATGGATTATTAAAATAAGTTTGCATAAGCTGTTAAATTCTATAAATATTTAAGTATGTTTATACAAAGAAAAAGAAACTTCGTAAAGTGAAATTCGTCATAATCACAAGGCTAGGCTGTTAACCTATGACATTTAAAATAATTTGGCGACATTGAATAATATTATCGTTTGTTAGATAATTCAGAAACAAGCAGCGAATATCAAGATAATTAGGATAATTTTAACTTCTATCAACCTACTGAACTATATACCAACATTTTAAATAAAGCAATGTTTATTTTTGGTCTGCAAAACATTTTTTGAACCTTGGATTACGTTTGCAGATATTTCTTGGAGGATGTAATTCTTATATAATTGATTGGATGGTATTTTATGTTTAAAGTCCTAAAAATAACATTAGCTCTGTTCCAACACGCAGTTTGCTGACGGTTCGTGATCACATGAACCAATCAGAGATCATATTTCAATTCTCAAGGACTCCAATGTGTTGTCCGATTTGTGCACGTCATCACGAACCGTCAGCGAACTGCATGTTGGAACAGAGCCTTAGTCATTCATCGATATTGGGCTAACTTCTCACGCAAAGTGAGATCAAGTGGCAATAAACTAAAATAAACATTTAGGAGAAAAAAAATTGTCGGCGCCAAGTTTTAGTAGAAAATGACTAAACACGCCTGTACACTTTGAATATGAGTTCATAAATAGAAACAGGGGTCATAAATTTGTAAGCGTAAAATCTGACAAGCGCATTCATCCCGTGTTTACTTTCTATGCTTTCTATTCTAACTAAAAATAGTACGGGATTAATAAGCTGGGTGATGTTTAGATTAGCGTAGATACCTAACATTTGTAAAAGGTTTCGGGTGACTGCGACATTTACACATTTCATACGTCACACTGTTATTTGTGTACCACGAACAGCAGGTGCATAAGAAGATGATCTGATTTCGTTTACGAGATTGGAATATACTTATTGGAACATTACGTTTAAAAATGTGAAAATCTTCATGGGCTTGCTTAGGTCGGTAACACACTATGACTTCACAATTTGTCGCTAGGAACAAGGAAACAAACTAATATCACTTTCATTCACACATATGTACATAGAGTTGTAGGTAAGCACATTCAACTGGAACATGGGTACTTGATTGCATACTCCAAGAAGCGATTTATGCATACCCGCATGTAAGTACAGGATATCCTGCCAACCTAGGTGTATTCAAGTGACACATTTGTTTGCTTTGTTTAAACACGTGGTGGGAATAGTGCAGTAGGTTTTGACTTTTTATTACCTACTTGAATATTCGAAGTTTCTCCTACACAATTAAACAAATACACTCGATAAGAAAATGAAATCATCTATTGAAGAAAAAGTGGTAAAGCAACATAGGGATATTGAAAAAGATCGTTATGAATAAAATGACATCTTTTGACTTATTACAAATTTCCAGAATCAGAATTTCCAGGTTCCTGCCGACATTACAAAGCTCGGAACATCTGCTTAAAGTCACTCAAAATTTATTTGCAGTTAAATTACTAAACAGATCTAATCCAAACATTGCAGCAATACAAAATTCGGTTCGAGTATTAGAGATCACGGAAGCTCTTATTAAGTCTATACAGAATTGTAGCCGCTTACTTGGAGCTCTGCGATCTGCGGGTGTAATAGTGGTTGGTTACTCCACTATCTTCTCTCACTGCTGTCACATGTTCGTGCTTGTGGGTGCCTCCGCACACATTATCTTTCATTGCTGCCTGTTGTTCATCATCTCCCTCCACCCCTTGACCCCTGTACTCTTGATGTTCTTGACAATTTGGTCCTCTCATTTTGCTTTTTGGCCCTCCTCTTGGTCCATTTCCAATGGGTTTCCATTTTGTGATAATCTTAAACACCGATTCTTCACTTTTTCTATTTATATGGCCATACCATTTCATTCCCTGTGACTTTATTATCCTGACTATATCTTCCCCTACCAGCAATCTATGAATCTCGAAATTCATTAATCCTATGTATTTCCCGTCTTTGTCTTTCCTTCCTCCGTATATTTTCCTTTCGAATCTTCTTAATTCGGCCTCGCCTTTTCCGATTCTTTAGTTGGTCAATAACGCTTTGTATTTGTAAAACGCGCCATGCCCTGTTTATATTCTTTGGTTGATATCCATGTTAGTTTCATTTCTGTCGCTCACAATGACTCCAAGGTCCTTAAAGTTGTGAACTTTTCTAAATCTATATCCTCCCACCTTCATGTCTATTATATCTTCCAATGGTTTCTTCCTTGTTACTTCCATATACTATTCCTGGTTTATTTCCAATCCTCCGTTTCGTGCTCCATTACTGATATTTATTAAGGTTTCCTCTAACGTTCTCTTGGCTCTTGCCACTATAGCTAGGTTATCTGCAAGTGCTATTGCTTGTACCGATTTGCTACTAATTGTAATTCCACATCCTCCTATCACTGCTTCCACAGCTATATTAAATATGGATGTTGAGGGCCCATCTCCTTGCGTCACTCCTCCACAGATTCTTATTTGATTAGTGGACCCAAGGTAATGGTTTACTTGGTTATATTACAAGAAAGTAGTTGTTCGGTAGAATTTTTGTTTATTTGCACAATATAAAGTAAATTTTATTTTAGTATAATACGAAATTACACTCTTAAGCCCCTTTCCATCGAATCTAATGCTACTGAATGGGATGCAAGTGACGGACAACGTGCAGGCTGGCATTTACTATTAGTTACGCCTTCGTATAGTCGACCAACTAAATCAAGGTTTGCTATATCCAGATCATGTGCTTCTGCACTGTATAATCACATTGTCTGCTATCTGGCACTACCGTGAAATTGAAACAGTTAGAAGCTACGTTTTGTCTTCTATTACAGTTGTAGTATGTGAAAACCGTCCCTGTGCTTTTCTACTCTACAAAAAACTATACCTCCTACTTCTCTGAATTGTTCTGCTAATTAATTACATCTCTTCTAAAAATAGGCATTACTCATACCAATGTTTAAATTAATATTGCACAAATTAACGTATTTACGGCCATAAATACTTCCCTATTTTTATTGCTTGTCAATTATAGCACATTTGTATAATAATAATAATACATCCTTTATTATCAGAAACCATGTACAATAAAACTCATAAGCATGCCTGAAACACGTCAAAGGAAAATAGATTTAAATACTAACAAAAATTATAATTAATAGATGAATACCGTATTTATTCTAATAGGCGCCCCGGCGTTTAATCATTTAGGACATCTATCTTTGCGGCGTTTAACGGAGTTGCGGCATTTATTAGAGTTTATTTCGAATCAAACCAAATCCTCATTTTTACTCTTTTGCTATTCATCTCAACACAATTGTATTGATGCAACTAAGTTTTGATACAAAACGACATCGTTTTAGTACCATATACGGAATTCAATCTGAATGAGGTTAACAGCGATTCCCCTACCTACTTGACGTTGTTTGTGCGCACTTCGCTTCGCATAAATATGCGGCATTTATTAGGGTGCGGCGTTTATTTCATTCGGCATTATTTTCTTGCGGTGTCTATTAGAATGCGGCGGTTATTGGAATAGCGGCGCCAATTGGAATAAATACGGTAGTTAAGAAAATCTTCCATAGAATAGCAATTCAAATTTAAAAGAAAACCTTTCACTGTTGATTTAAATTCTACTATAGGTACTGGCTAAACTTCTTATATATAGAGGAAGTTTATTAGAAAGTTGACAACCTATATATTCCAGTGTTCTGCTTAGCTGACAAAAGAAAATGTTTTTGTCTGGTATTTATGGTATGTTGTACGTCGTTTTCCTTGAATTTGAAGACAAACACAATACATTTAAAATATATACAGGTGACGCATTAGTGAGGTAAAGCTCGATATATCCGTTGTCCTATAAAATATTTATTTATTTAGTTATTTACGAAAGTAGACAGCTTTAAACTTGATATTTTAAAATTATTTTCATAAATACAGGATGTTTCATATCACCAGCGTGAGCCATAGTTGTAGGGCCCTTGAGTTGCACAGAGCAGCGCAGTTTGGGAGCAGGTCGATGGATGTTTCATCATGTTCTCCGCAAAATCTATATTCGACTTCCTTTGTTATTCTAAGCTTACTCATTTGTCCTTTTAGTTTACAGTAGCCTAATATTATTCCAGTCAAAATGTGCATATTATTTTTATAGTGTGAGTTATAAACGTTTGTATTTTGTAGTTGTATTAAACATTAAACACTCATTTTTCCATGACTAGTTATATTAAAATAATTTCAAAAAAAATATTTCACTTTTTTTTTTAATGAAAGTACCTAAAACTATTCTTTCTTTTTATGATATAAAATACGGGAAGACGTATTTAAGATAATTGAAAAAATTATGTATTTGAATTTTGACTCGCGCTGTATTCATTGTTGAGAATTTTGAAAAAATGTCACTTTGCTATAAAACTAGCAGAATATCAAAAATCCATGCATTTAAAAAAAATTCAGGCTGTGGCGTTTGCAGTATACTAGACCTTGAACTCACAGTGATTTTCATATAAAATTGACAATAATTTCTGAAACACGCTGTATAATTCAATGCAATTGTACATTGAAAGTATGAGGCATCAGCTTAATTTAAATCTCAAATAATATACAGACTGTTCCATTAAAAAAAACGTATGTGGTTCACCCTGGTGATATGAAACAAGCTGTATATATGAAAATAATTTTAAAATGTTAAGTTTAAGACTGTATATATAACTTTTTTGATATCTTATGTGATTACGTTAGCCTGTATGTCGTATACACTTACCCTGAAAAAATATTTTGCACGATTGGGTAGGTTTTAAATTATATATTAGGCAAAATGCCCTTTTTAGCTTTAAGAGAATCCTTGATATATGTACGCTCGTGGCCACATAAAAGTTTCCGACCTAAAATCGAGAACTCCGATATTTTCAACGTTAACAGTGTAGAAGAGTACC
>JARFOC010104861.1:0-12170 GCA_031763485.1 Osmoderma eremita | reverse complement strand
AAAATCTAACTTGACGTCAACTCGCCTAAGTTCTTAAAATTGATCAATAAATTGACAAATGTAAAACCAGCTTTATATTTATAATTACTTACATGTTCCTTTTTCTGTTTTTAGAAATAATTTCTATTGTCGAGTTTGTACGTTTTTTAGATATGTCTGTGATTTCTACTAATTAAACAAATATTAGTCAATATTTCCACCTAGTGGTTAATTTAATAATGCCGTAAATTAATTTTTGATTATAAGTTTTCATCTTTTACTGTGAATATTACGACTATTAGCGAAAAATTTTATTCTCACAAATGATTAAAAATCGAATTAAAAATGTAGTTAGGGCATTATTAATTGAAATGAGATGTAAATGCGACCTGTTATTAGTAGACGTATCACACTGATGAGATTGAGGAAAATCGAAACATATCTAACTTTTAAATGCGGCGCCATATTTCCTAAGCACGATTCCCTCGTATTTTCGTATTTGGGCGAGTACCAAACCGGAGGACGCTGTATCGCAATAACATGAAATTGCGTGTTTCTATCGATATGTACAGGGCTCGCGTTCCTCTTTAATTGCTGTTCTGTGTATGTATTATATCTTTTCAGTATAATTTTGTGTAATCATTGACGTATTGTTATTATTAGACAAGTGTGTTCAACGTAATTGTACTTTATTCATCAATAGATTTTAATAAATAATTTTAAATTTCAAATTCATTGAAGGTGTCTTATTTACAACATCTAATCAACCATGTTTTAAGACATAGGCAGAGATATATGGATATATAAAAGTACGCAAAGTTATATCTATATTTTTCTTCTTATTCCCAGAATGCAGATTTCGAGGGGTGCGCTGAGTAATTTTTTTTCTGGGAACCACTGGCGACATAATCCGACACTAATAATTTGATTTTTATTCTTATTATTCTGTTTTATTTCTTTAATTAACTACTAATTAATTACATTTTCTAATATAATCTAGTACAATACAGTACAATAGTTGCGTACACTAGTATTTGTAACTTATTTGCACTCACATATAACCTTCCGAATTCCTTTGTATTCAAATAGCACGATTTCAAATTTATTATGTAGGAATCTGCCATCTTTTAGACATATGATAAACTTTGTGTACGACGACCGCGGTGAATTGTGGGTAGAGAAGCCCAATTTTTATTCAGATCGACCTTCATCTGTCAAGTGAACGTGTATTTGTTAAAAAAGTTCGTGTTTCCTTATGTAGTCGTAAGAAGTTAGTGTTTAAGAAGAAGTTACAATAGTTACGGTAGTGTTGGTGCCTTAACCAGCACTAATTTCAAATGTTTACGGGAAATATTCGCTTAAAAATATGCGAGGCTTCGGGGTTGAGGCCTACAGACCGTCATAAACGACATAAGACGTTCGGAAAGCCAGATGAACAATTGATTGACCCGTACGTTACTGTTGATGTTGATGAAGTGCACGTCGCTCAATCAACAACAAAACAGAAAACATTTGATCCTGTTTGGAATGAATCCTTTGAACATAGCGTCGAAAATGCGAAAACGCTTACCCTTACCGTTTTTCACGACGCTTCTATACCACCAGATGATTTTGTTGCCAATTGTAGTATTCCTTTTGAAGACCTACTTTCGAGAGAAAAGGATGAAGGAGACTTTTGGGTAAAACATAAAAAGTGAGAGTTTTTTTTTTTGTATATAAACCTTTTACAGGTGACTTTGGAACCTAAAGGCAGATTACATGTGCGAATTGATTTAAAAACATCGAATGGTGTGTATCAACTGAATTAATTACTTTCTAATGATATATCCAATAACTATTTTAGAATCCCAAGGCGCCAAACCAAGGGAATTTAAGGAACGGCAAGGTTTTAACCGCCGTCGTGGTGCTATGCGGAGAAGGGTGCATCAAGTGAATGGTCACAAATTTATGGCTACATTTTTAAGACAACCAACATTTTGTTCACATTGCAGGGAGTTTATTTGGTAAGTAGAAATTATGTGCTGGGTTCTCTTCTTCTTTTATGTAAGTGCACTATATATGGTTTTATTCACAGGGGATTGGGCAAGCAAGGCTATCAATGCCAAGGTAACTACGCATGGTGACACTGCTGTTTTCTAGGTGGTTGTTATTGGTTTAGTTGCCGCAGCTCTGCATGACTGCTCTACCTGCGATCTACGCTCTAATGTTTATTATTTTAATTTGCAACACCTTCGGCATGGCTCTTTCACGCTTTTTTTAAACACTTGTAAGTTATATTGCCTCTTATTTTTATTTTACAAATACAAAACCCATTAAAATACACAATGTATATATTTCATTGTTAGATTTATAATTGTTTATAACTAAATGTTGTACAATTGTTAATATATAAGTATGCAAGTGTTAATAGTATGTGTGGTTGTTACAACTCTAAAGGCTGATGTTTATTCTCATGTTTTTGGCAGTATGCACCTGCGTAGTACACAAGAGGTGTCATCTACTGGTAGTCACTAAGTGTCCCGGTATGAAGGATGAGGTATGCAATATTTCCTGTTATATTTTTGTTTACCAGGAAATTTATTTCCTCTATTGATAATTCAATATTTGATATCCCAGTATAAATGTTATAAATTACTAATATATACTACCCAAGGTTACTAAATTTGCGAAACAAGTTTGTTTTACCAAATGAATTTAAATGCTCATTAATCTTCATTGTGAAATTTCATTAGAAAACGAATGCACATACAATGATAAATAAAATAGTAATTTAATTATACTCTTCATATTTTAGAATGGTTTAGAGTGTAGTAAATGACAAATATCTAATTTGTTGGTATTTTCTAACTAATCTTATAAAATTCATTTAGGCATTTTGTTGAAATTTAAGTCACATGTGTTAATATGTGTTTATATACGAGAAGGAGTTACAGAGCCAACAGAGACAAATTTGTTTCTGAAAGAAATTTGGATTTATATTGTTTAACTCCAATCACATTAAAAAAGGTGAAAGTAATATATAACAACTTTATGGCCATACCTAAAGATAATGTATAGGTATACTGATTCTGTTAGTTTCAATGTTTTTACAAAATCTTGGAATAAATAATTATTTCGGTGTAATTTGAATTGGCAGTAACGTCATTTACCGTATTTATTCTAATAGGCGCCCCGGCGTTTAATCATTTAGGGCATCTATCTTAGCGGCGTTTAAAAGAGGTGCGGCATTTATTACACTGCGGCGTTTATTTCGAATCAAACCAAATCCTCATTTTTATTCTCTTGCTATCCATCCCAAAACAATTTTATTGCAACTTAGTTTTGATGCTAAACGACATCGCTTTAGTATCACATACGGAATTCAATCTGAATGTGTTTAACGGGGATTCCCTTACCTGTTTGACGTTGATTGTGCGCATTTCGTCTAAAGATGCCATTTATTAGAGTGCGGCGTTTATTTCATTAGGCATTATTTTCTTGCGACGTCTATTGGAATGCGGCAGTTATTGGAATAGCGGCGGTGTTCGTGTACACTCTCACCCTGTTCTCATAACCATGTTAATTAATTTCACTTGGCATCCTAAATAATTAATCAAACTATATACGTCTTTAAAATCTGCAGAAGGTAAATCTATTACATCTAGAAAATACACTACCAATCAATATTTGGTCAACTGGTTCTTTACTAACAGAGAATTTTTTGAACAGTAAAAAAATAATACTAACTTACACTAGCCAAGAACAAATGATTAAATGGTACTACTTTACTAGAAAGTAGTGCTCAAGAAGTAATTGGTCCATTTGCATTCCCAAATAGGCCAGTTTCTACAGCAGCGAGAATTTATAATATTATTCATAAATTTGAGTCAACAGCTTGTGTTGCAATCTGTCAAGCATGTGTTGAACAGAGCGAATGATAATTAAAAACAATAAGTGAAGAAAGAGAACATCGTGTTTATTTGCATACAGGCAGTCTACTATCTCAATCCTTCGCGCTATGAACATACATTAATAAGTTATGGTACACAACTGACTATTTTAGTCTTCCAAAACTGGCATTTACGCTACTATCAAGAATAAGATGTTATTTATTAAAATACTCGGTAAGATTGTGTTTAAAACTATAGGGGTCGTTGAGAGTGTACTACACCGCGTAGCATGTGCTTCGTAAAAATATCTATTCAGCGTGTGCGTAGTAGGCACTGCCTACTGGGGATTTAATATGATGTTTACTCGAGGAGAGCGCACTACCGACTGCAGTATTCCTAACAACTGCCGCTATCACGGATCGGGCGATCTGTATGATCTGGCAACGTTCTAACAATAATACATTGAAATTGGCATGAAAAGCTTCTATACCTGTATATGCCTTAACGCTTATACATTCCTTAACAAAAATTTTTCCAGGTTTATGGGTCTAGAAGCGTTTATTTAAGAGACAGTTTGATATTTCAGACATTTTTTATGGTTGGTAAAATTGCTATTAAAACTTATTTATTTGTCATTACGTGATAGCTTTAGCTTTTCTATTTCACATTTCAAAACAATATCCACATCTTTTAATTTATAACCTTGAAAGTCTAAAATGAAAAAAAAAACACAATAGAAACTAAAATTATATTATTATGTTTGACGCAAATTTTAGTAACTTTGTGATAAATTCATTTGTAGAATATATCATAAAAATATTCGAACTAAATCAGTAATACCTTTACCGCTTCAATGAGTTTATTACTGTAAATACGTATTGAGGTTTATTTACTTATCGAAGTAAAGTGTTTTTGATTCAGTTGTATTTCGATCCACTGGTCGAATATATATAATATTTTTTATTATTTCGTAATAAAAAGTATTATTCTTATAGTGGCAAATATCGGGTGTATTTTAGTAGATGTATACGTGACGTTATGGGTCCTGAAACTGTATAGCTGGCCGTACACACATAAATGTTAGTAATGCAAACTTAAGCCATACTTTTTATTAAAAATAAAAATACTCTTACCACCTTCATGAGTGAAGAACTCCAGATACGTATTTCGGCAACTAAGTTTCCATCCTAAGCAGAATCTACAAAGGAAAATAATGTTAGACGTAGCACTCTGGAAGATATGCACCACACAGAACACTACTCTCCAGCTTATAATATATATATACTACCAAGTCGTTCCAGTTCATTAAGCGTACTTCGTCATGCTCACAGAACGCATCAACGCTCAATTCGCATAATAATAATATCTATTATCCAACTGGTCAAATTGAATACAATATTTACTCATTGTAATCAATTTGACCGGCTCTGTTAGGTAATAGATATAGTATTATTAACCAGATTGTTACGGTTCAGTTAGCGTGTCGAAGTAGGCTTAATGAACCTTGAACGATTTGGTAGTATATATAGACATAGATCATAAGCCGGAAGGTAGTGTTATTCAGGTGGTGTTTTGTGTGGTACATGTCTACGTCTAACATTATTTTCCTTAGTAAATTCTGCTGAGGATGGCAACTTAGCTGTCGAAATACGTATCTGGAGTTCTCCACTGATCAAGGTGGTAAGGGTATTTTTATTTTTACTATGTTAAGGCACCGTATCCTATTATTTTACACATACTTTTTATAATAATATATTAGATGTACGTTTAAAGTTAATGTTACTTACGGTTAATATGAGAGCCCGTTCTAAATATCTTTGAAAGTAACTCTTCAAAAATATATAATGAAAGATACAATTAACGAATAATGGTTACAATAATCGAGAGAATATAAAAAGAAATATATTCTCGTGTACTTACCTGAATGACAAATTTCTGTTGAATTTACAAATTTTAGACACTGACAAGCAGTAGAGTGCTAGATTTCCGAATGCACTAAACATTAAAATACATCCGATATTTCTTATTACATACGTTTATTTCTAATAATATCTTTAAAAAAAATAAGTAATAAACTGTAGTATATGTCTCCGTCACTTGGAATGATTATCTATTTTAATCCCTTATTGCATATTATTGCCAATATTTTGATTTATTTTTAATAATATGGTAATGCAGTAAAGGGTTAATGTTGCCTTCATATTTCTAATAATAATTTTATACTTTGTACAGACAAGCTGCCAGAGTCAGAGGTTCAATGTCAACGTACCGCATCGGTTTGTTGTTCATAATTATAAAAGATTTACATTCTGCGATCATTGCGGTTCCTTATTATACGGTCTTATAAAACAAGGTTTGCAGTGCGAAGCCTGTAATTTGAATGTCCACAAGAGATGTCAGAAGAATGTGGCAAATAATTGTGGCATAAATACGAAGCAGATGGCCGAAATCTTGAACAAAATCGGTGTATCCCCAGATAAACAAACTCCACGCCGAAGTAAATATGTTTCTGCTGAAGGCGGTGCTGGCGGTGATGTCCAAAGCGGAGAATTTGAAAACGTTAATGAAGCTTCTGACGACGGACTTACAAAATTATCCGAAGAAAAAGTTACAAATAACGGAAGTTCTACAGAGTATCTTTCTACGCCGGGAAAAATGGGTTTAGACCATTTCCACTTTATTAAAGTATTGGGAAAGGGATCATTTGGGAAAGTAATGTTAGCAGAAAAAAAGGATGCAGAAGAAGTCTATGCCGTAAAAGTACTGAAGAAGGACGTAATAATTCAAGACGATGATGTGGATTGTACTATGACAGAGAAACGTATTTTAGCTCTAGCCGCAAAGCATCCGTTTCTCACAGCACTGCATTCGTGTTTTCAGACCAAGGAGCGATTATTTTTTGTGATGGAATATGTAAACGGCGGTGATTTAATGTTCCAAATTCAGCGAGCCAGAAAGTTCGATGAACCACGTGCCCGATTTTATGCTGCTGAAGTAACCTTGGCGTTACAATTTTTGCATAAATACGGTGTAATATATCGAGATTTGAAGCTAGATAATATACTTTTGGATGCTGAGGGGCATTGTAAGCTAGCTGATTTCGGCATGTGTAAAGAAGGTATTTTAGACGGGTTAACAACAACAACTTTCTGCGGTACACCGGATTACATTGCGCCAGAAATCTTACAAGAACTTGAATATGGTGCGTCTGTTGATTGGTGGGCTCTTGGAGTACTTATGTATGAAATGATGGCTGGACAACCTCCATTCGAAGCGGACAATGAAGATGATCTCTTTGAATCAATACTACACGATGATGTCCTATATCCGGTATGGTTAAGTAGAGAAGCTGTGAGCATCTTAAAAGGATTTATGACTAAGAATCCCAGTAAACGGCTAGGTTGTGTTGTTGCCCATGGATGTGAGGCAGCCATTCGTCAACACACATTTTTTAGGGATATGGATTGGGCCGCCTTGGAACAACGAAAAGTTAAACCGCCATTTAAACCAAAAATCGTAAGTATTACAATTAGCAGTAGAATTTTATAACTAGTGAATGTATCTGCCAACTAATCAATGTGGGTTTCATGTGTACTACATAAGTACTTAAAATCATAAAGAATATTGTGCTATCTTTTACTTGAATATAGTACGTATTTTGCAACATATTTATTGTGAAATAACTTGCCGCGTTAGAAACTGCGTTTCCATATGGCCCAATTTGTTGTAAGCTTTTGCAATTTTGCTTGTGCACTCATTCACACCCTTGCTAGTAGCAGCTTCGCAAAGCCTTTACTCATGTTATTTTGTGCATCATATCATATTTATAAGTACGTGTGGATACATAATTAATAGATTTTTGACTTCTTTGTTTTATTTACTTATTAAATTTACGTATGGGAGACCGGGACAGATTGGGATACGGGACCCTATCGGACAGCTTAAATTTAACGCATTAATGCAGTTTTAGCGTATGTGCATTTTATTGTCATGTTCATCCATGCTCGAAGTGTTATCCCTCTCAATTTCATGTCAATAGGTAAGTTTGTTAGACAATAAATTGAAGTTTACGGTAAACGCTAGCTTACGTGTTTTTCAATTTATTTCTTAAATATTTATATGTCTTGAAACACATCTTTACTTCACACGTAACCTCATTAGAAGCCGTAGTAATATGACTATTAATTGCATTTGGAATGAAAAAGTTCATGCGTGTGTGTAGTATTCGAAAAGATTAATTTTTTTATTATACAACGCACTGGGGAAGTTTCGTGCATTTTCATTTGGGGTACATTCGGACGTTGCCGAAATTGTGTCTGAAGAATGGGGTCCCCTAATAACATTCTGTGGTATAATATCACATGTCAGAAGAAATAAGACATATAAGGGCGACTTATAATTTACTGAAGTCCCTACAAGGAAAAATATTAAATATTATGTGAGTCGAGTCTTATCGGTAGAGCCCTGCATACCCGCGGATATCCGCTAAATTTTTAGGGGTGCGGATAATTTTTACTACTAAGAGAGCGGATGCGCCACAGTCGTTTCGATAATGTTACTTTGCCATAGTCATTAGTTAAATAAGTTTTAACAACATTAAAAATATCTGTATTTTATAGACATACAATAGAATTAATGTATAGTATTAAAAAATTCAATTCGAAAAAGCATGAGAAATTTTGAAGTCATTTATTTAATGTGATATTTAAGTTTAATCCATGATGTAACGCAAAAGAACAGTGTCTATTTAATTCACTACTACCATTAAATATTCCAATAAAATGAATAATCATAGGACCAAGATGATTCCAATCAAATACATATACAATATTATATCTAAGATAAATAAAAAATTTCGAACTGTGTAAGCTAAAGTAAGCCAGTAGGATATCAAAGACATACACGTATAGGGCTTTGTTGGATTTTTTTATTAATCATGTTTTATAAACTTAATGTTTTTCTAATGTAGGCCTTGTTTCCTTTAAGAAACCGCATTTGAGCATACGGGCGAAATATCTTTTATAAACCCGGCTCACTTTCGCGCAGATTTACTGGATATCGGCCAGGTTTAGTTTTTATCATAATTATGAAATATACATATACATTTCGGGTGCGGATATAAAATTTGCGGATACGGATAATATCCACTTGAATGAGGCAGATACGGTTCGGATGCTGATAGGCGTAGGGCTCTACTTATCGGTTTCTAATGATGAATATGAAGTCCGATTTTTAAGAAGAAAAGAAAATAACAGCGTTGCACTGCGAATATACAGGATAAATCAGTTGTATTTAAGTCTGATATTATTATGAAACTACCTGCTCCTACCAAGTGTTTCGAAATACATGGGCATAAGATTTTCTGTAGATGTTCAATAAATATTTGTTTCTATTTATTTTTCTTTGCTATTTATATTGTCCGAAATTACCCCAGGCCAGGGTAGTTTCGGACAAATTGCATTTGTTTTTAAAAGCTGTATGATCACTACAATACAGCAAATAGTCGAAAATTAAGTAAATAATTGATATTAGGACGCAACTAAAATATACCTGTTAAAATTCGTTTTTAGTTAGATCACCTCTGAAAATTTAAATTAATTTAAAAAGAAAAATGTCCGGAAGTGCCCCGGTCTCCCCTACATACACTTCGCGCAACATGAATAGGACCAAGAACGTATCTGATATTTGTAGTCGCTATAAAGATGTACGATACATGTTTTTTTGCGAATGTACGTTACTGATAACAATATGTTGAGTATTTTAGAGTGCCCCTTGAATACGACCAATCGACAAAATAAAAGATTCGTTTGCAATAACAAAATAATGTATTGATCAATAATGATCAATGATAATAATAATGTTTCTTATAACCTCAAATAGTCGGGATGGAATGCAATTATACAGCGTTCGCAAGTACTCCACGCAAAGTTCAGACCAGCTTCGGTTAAGCACCTACTTTAGTTCGGCAGCGCATCCGAAATGCTTGGCAATAAAAAAAGCTCCGGTCGCACATATTCGGGACGAGCACGAGCCGTGTTATCATTTATATTGATGGATTTACATCTCTCTTCTCAATGGATCTTTTATAAAAAGTCAAAACTCCTCTATGTATATCCAGAAAGAATTCTCTTGGAAGGCTTTTTGGTTTATTTTTATATTTACAACAGCTGTGTTTATATAACGACAATATATATATGCTAACATAATGCGCTTTCGCAACTACGTTGCACGAGTTCAAAATTCGTACGACAAAAAGTAAATGACCCGTTGCGGTTGACGAGATCCGTACGTTCGTGTCGCACTCGCAACGTACATGTGTGGCCTATTAAACCTGTCTTATTCGGAACGGACGTCGTGCGAGACTCGTGTTGCGCTCGTCCTGAATATGTGTGGCCAGAGCCTAAAGGATAAAGCTATCGCCAAAACCATCTCCAAACATTTTCTATAATGTTCAGATCGGGGAAGAGCGACGGACAACCGAAAAGCTACATGTCTTGTTCTTGAAACCAGCGTCGAACAATCCGCGCGCTGTGAATACTGGCATTATCTTGTTGAAAAATAAATGCCTGGGCCGGCATCAGATTGGAAAATTTGCTTTTCACCAACCATATCATGTCTGAACCAGCATCGGCACTTCGACGTGACAGTATCACTTCTTCTTCACGAATATCAAATTAAATTTCTTCTCATCACTAAAAAGAACGGTTTGCCACTCTCGTGTCCACCCTAGTTTTGCTTTAGCAAACTGAAGAGGTGCAATGCGATGGAATCCCTTTAAAGCAGGCCGTCGTGGCAGTTTTAGGGGTTTTAACATTGGACAGCTCTTCAGTAGCTTCTGTACAGTTCTGTACATTCGTTCTCACGTTATTCGCGATTTGTCTTGCCGTTAATTCCATGATTCCCGTAATATGGCTCGACGTTCTCTTTCAGTTATAACGGATTTTGTGCTCACTTCGACTTAGCTTCTTTGCAATAGCCGTCGCAAAATAGCCTTCTTGATTGAGCGCCTTTATTTTTCCAATTTCTTTCACCGTTAAACACTTTTGCCATTCCATCGTTGCACAATACTCTCAATTCGCGATGTTTTCAAATTGTTTGTTTATCGAGATACACGTTACTTGTCACGTACTTTTTATAGGTACCTATGTAGTACTTACGTCAGCCAATGAATAATGCTAGGAAATATTGCCCAATAATGCGTATTATTTTTCATATAATACCATTCCAGATTTGCATTACAATTTTAATGAATTAATTGTGTTCGAATTTACCGAAAGCGTGCTTACGAATCTGTTGATCCTATTCATGTTGGGTGGAGTGTACTGGTTTTATTTGTGCTTTACGTAGTAAAATAAAACTATTTTGCTTAGTGATATGTTCGATGTTTTGCATGCGCTATCCTAAAATGCATGTACATAAGAGCTACATTGACTGCAGTGAGTTTTTTCACCGAATACTGGCGATTAGGATGCCGGATGTCACTTCTAACGTGCGGAACTTTTGTTTGCAGGGTTGTTTGCAATGTAAATTTACTGTCCTAGCTAGCTCCGGATGAGGATCCTATTTTAATGCATTTTTTTGTGGTACATCCGGTCTCTGGCCATAAGACAAGTCTTATCGCACGACCCCAAGCGATAAGACCTGGCGTACGACCAGAGAATGAACGTACCAGAAAAAGAAATGCATTCAAATAGAATCATCATCCATATGGAGCTACCAGTAAATTACATTATGTACAGCGCTACGAACAAAAGTGCCACACTTTGAAAATGAGATCCAATCTGCTATAGTCGAACCAAGAAAATGTGTGTGAAACAGCACTGTCGATTTATCATGTTCATTCCAAGCAAACAATTCAGCACACTACTTTCAAATGAATTGCGCATTATAAAGCCTGTATTTTGAACTAGGCGCCACCAAAACATATAGCGTCGTTGAACACAGCTGTCAAACGTAAGTGTAGTACGCCAAGTTCATTTACTCACTGCAGTCAATGTAGCTCTTATGTAACTGTATTTTACGATAACACGTGCAAAACATCGAACGCTTCCCCTAAGCGAAATATTTTTTTTACAGTAAACTTCATTGCTACGTAAATTCATTCAATAGAAATAAAATGAGCATGTACACTTGCGACACTTTCTAATTGTACGACCTAACCCTCAACGTAGACCCTACATGCGTAGCATGGATAGTAGACAGCTTATTGCATTCATTGGCTGCCTCGCAATGTGTAAAGACGACAGTGTGGTGTCTGTGTGTATTTTAAAAATGCCTTAGGTGCATTTATAAATGTGCAAAAAAGCATCTATTATTTGACGT
>JARFOC010104850.1:0-12171 GCA_031763485.1 Osmoderma eremita | reverse complement strand
AACACAAAACTGTTTGTTTGCACACAATCAGCGCACACGATTATGGTAACACTTTACAATATAATGCGAACTTCATTGCCGAGGGCTTCCAAATGCACAATTTAATTTTTTTCCCAAAGCTCCCATATCCTTTGTTACAATCGACATAAGTTACAACTGACACCGGTCTCGCTTACGCAAATTTTCAAATTGACAGGACATTCAGAAGTGTCTTAATATTACACTAGAACATCGGGCATACACATTGAAAGTAAAGTAAATATAAAGTTTTAAAAAAATGTAAGCAAAGCTAACAGTTGAAGTTTGTAAGGTTTAATAATGCCAGGCTTTCAAATGCCAATTCTAACGTTTTCTTCCTTAATGGGCATGCATGCCAATTCATGTAGGTTCACTAACTTAATAAGCTTCACAGAAGCAAGAATAACAGACGATAGGGTGGTAATGAACGCTTTGGGCATCCTGTTTATTGTACAATAATATAAACTTTAATTTCAGTCGCTTAAATTAGTACCACTTCACAAAATAAAGTGTTGTTTTAATATTATCTGCATATATCGTGTATATTTTATATGAAACAACTTTCGTTGAGGGAATAATGGATATTGCGCCGTTCTTCAAAACCATTTAGTTAATGGAATAATCCGGATATCAAAGGGTCTTTTTGTTTTTTTTTCTGATGAAGCGATTTCTCGAAAATACCCTTTATCTTCTCCGCTAGCGATGAAATCCGCCGACGAATAGCGCTCATAATTAATAAGCTTCTTTCATTCTTGGGCGGGAACGAACGAACAGCCATTTAAAAGGGACTAGACTCATCGAACTCATCCCTCTGCCGTTCTAACTTGAAAAACTGCTACGGAACTAGAATGGAGCGACATCGTGGAGATGAAAAACTGAGGGACGACCTCCCTTCGCAATGCAAACAATTGTTTTTGGGATGAAAATAGTCTCGACATGATTAACGACTGCTTTGATTTATTTCCCAACTATTGATCAATCATTCTGCAAACATGTAAGTCCGCTTTGTAAAGGGCTGGCTTTCGGGTTACCTGATCTGTTGACGTAGAGTGTTGGGGATAGATTTATTGTAGACCGGCGACAAGTAAATTGCCGGACTTTCAATTAGCTTTCTATTAGCTCTGTATTTTAGGAGATGCGCACATGGAGCTCGCCCCGGTTGACAAGTTTTCTGACTCTGGAGGCTAATGTTTGTTCGGGCTTCCTTTTCGAAAGGATTTGACAGTCAGGGGATAATTGAATTTTGATGTTCTACCGTTCTTGCTGAATAATAAATAATAAACCGATCTCATTCTATATAAAACTAATATTAGTCACCCAATATAAACTAAACAAAATTATAATGTGATAAATCTGCGATAAATAAATCTGGGTCCAGCTTTGCATTTATTGAAATGATTATTAGCGTAGACTGATTGAATAAAAAATATTTTATTGTATTTATTAATTTAATACTGCGATATATGTATATATATTTTTTAACAAAATATATAATAATGAGAAAGAAATTTTTATTTTAAGAGGGTCAGCGTACCTGAATATCAAGACAAAAACAGAGCAATAAAATTATGAGAGAATCATTGCAACATTTGGCGTCTCTTAATGGAACCCAAATTAAGGTGATGACCGTCTAGACAGCAACCTAAGGAATGGGAATCTATTGAGAGGAACCTCCGTGTAGATTATGTAATGAAGGGAAGGAAACTGCTTCTCACACAATCTTTGAACGTTACGCATTGGGTCGCCGGAAGAATGCCCTACTAAATGTAATAGACACACTACGGAGCCTACCGGAAAAAGATTTGACCTACAGACTACTAAACCTTTTTAGAGGGATAGGCCTGATCGGATAATCTGAAGACAACCGAATGCAGAGTAATACGATAGGCCACAGGCCGAAGGAAGGCTTTCCTCTGCAATGGTAATTCTTAAATGAATTAAAATATAAATTTAAGTTCTAAGTTATGTCAAGTTGAAACAAGCCGGGCAACTTCTGACAGACAATTATTAGGCAATTGATCTAAAGACGACGTGGATGCTTTGGATGAGAAGACTACAATGTACAGTTCATCAAGAAAGACCAGACGTTGGCCAATGGCACTTCATCCATTTGTATTACATAACTGTTATAAAAGTATGTCGACCGTGTCTAAATTTATATTTATGAGGCAGCTAGCTAAAGAACTAACTATTCCCTATATGCAAGAAAGATTTGAAAACAAAAATCCGCACTGACGTTAGAAATTCAATCGGGTGCACACCCGATTCCATATCAACAGGAGGATAAATTGGATGTTCAGAAGTATTGTCATTTGTGCCCATTCAAGGTCCATAGAAAAACGTCATTTTTATGCACAGGATCCAAAAAATCAATATGTTCATCTTGCAGTCGTAGACTATGCCTAAAATGCATTGAACATTACAAACGAAACTGAATTTTGTTTTTCCATATATGTATTTTTGAAGGAATGTCATTTTTTTTTGTTTGACAATGAAATCATTTGTTATTGCGTTTGCCTATTTATTTTGTTCCTTCTTAATATAAAAAAACCCCATATTTTTTGCAAAATGAAACGTTGTTTTTTTATATTTCAAAATATTACCGCTCATTACCAAAATTATGTAGTTTTTCACGCTTCTAGGACTTTTCATCAAATTTTAATGTTTATATTAAAATTTATAACTAGCTAAACATAAATAGTTTAAATAGACTCCAGATTATGCCATAATATTGAAATTAAACACATACTAATTCGTATTAAAAAGACATACTCGCGAGTTTGAGGGTCTCCATCTCACACTTGACGTGACAAAAGTCGCACCTCACTGGTTATGGGTTAACTATTTTGTGTTTGTGCTACGTCGTATTCTACTTCGTCTTCTTTCTCTGCTTTTGACTCCACTTCCCCAATTCTTTCTTCTTCCCTTCTCCAATCACCGTTTCTTTACACTTATTTCATTTTTTGTACAGCTCACTAATTTAACTATTCTTGACCTTTTTCTATGTTTAGATTACACTATCATCACTCTTGCAACTAGATGGTCTTTCCGTCACCACCACAGTAACTTTTTCTTTCGTTGGCAGTACACTGCATGGGCCCAGTATACTGCGATGCAATGCTACGTCAGTCGTTTTCGTACTGTAACATTGGCAGGCGGTCCTACTGTCCGTTCTTTGGATTCTAGGGTAGTAACTTACGCTCAGGTAACCCCACTGGCGTTTCCTTGTTCGTTTGGTAATTATATTATGGATTTGAAAAGTCACTTTACTACCTTCGTTAATGGACCTTCAAATCTCCACTCCGGTCCCATGGACCCAGTAGGTTTATCTTTCTTGATTATCCAAATATATGTGTGTGTTTGTGTACTATCATCTTAATTTCCTTTTCTGCAATTTTCCTCTATTTCGCTGGTTCAAAATCGGGTTTTCTTATTCCTCTTCTCGTTCCGGTAACTTAATAGGTGCGGCGATGTTAATAGCCCTAATTAAATTTTCTGATGACTTTCTGTAATTAATTTCTTTCTTCACCCAAAATACCAAGCGACGCTGGTATGATGTAATAAAAGCTCTCTCGTTTTTATTCTAAACAATACGCCGTCGTCCTTGAGGTTACGTAAGCGCAGCCATATATTTCTTTTCACCTTATTTGGTGTATCACGATCAAACCCCTCATGTTTCAAAACCGGCAACCGTGACCCAAGAAGTTATACCGATGTTATTTTCCTATTCGAATATCTCGCCATATCTTGATTTATTAATTTACTATGTTCGGCGAAAACCCTTTTTATGTAGTATTTGGTGTTTGTATGTCCACTAATAAAGAGTGTTGCATTCAGGGAATATTTTTCTTAATTCTAGTAACATATTTTAGTTACATTAATTGTCAGACTTTATGGAAGGAGCAGGTGCCTAATTTACCGACTGAGTTAATTGAATAAATTAATTTATTACCAGGCGCGTAGATCTACATAGGAACTAATGGTTATTAAACTTTGGACAGCAAAAAAACATGTATAACAAGAACGGCAGTCAGTAGATCTTATAGATATAGAATATTTGTAAGATAAGAAGGAATAAATGCTGAAATACGAATTAATTTGCAGATCATGGCAACATGCACCGGTCCCAAATTTAAGCGTTTAGCATTGCTAAGTTTGTTATTATTGGAGCTATGAAATTGGTTAAATTATTATATCAATTCGTTATCTTGTGCGACTCCCACTGACCCAACCTCTTTAAATTTTTTTGTATGGGGTTTTGTGAAAGAAAAAACAAAGCGAAGGAAGCGTTATCAGAAGAGCACAAGAATGTCTTGCGGAAAACGGCAACACTTTTGGACAATTACAAAGATGGATAAATTAACATAATTTTTTTTTTCCAATTTCTTTATACAGTTTTGCATCATTTAAACTTGTCGTTAAATTATCTTATCACTTTTTAGTTTGCAATGCACTTTAAATTTCTTACTGTCTTGTTATTTACTATTATTCCTTTCTTTAAAAAAAGATATCCGATTGATACCTCAAAGTTACTAAGGCAGTCAATTTGTGAAACCAGCATTTCATAAATCAACTAAAAAACTATCAGACATTTTCAAAGACTAATTTACGTACCGCGTACAAAACAAATAATTCTTTAAATAACCTTTTAGGAAATGCCGCAGATAAAATTGAGGTACATCAGAAATCAGGAATTTATGAAACAGATTGTAAAGAATGTAATGTAAAATATATTGGGCACACAGGGCGACCAATTTTAGCGCGTTTTAAAGAGCACATTGCTCATTTTAGAGGTGGTAGACCAGAAAAGTCTAGTGTTGCCTATCATCTTAGGTTAGTGAAACAAGTATTTAATCTCAGAGAATTGGATAATTATGAGTTATTTTTGGTTGGCTCTTTACAAGGCAGTACAGCGCTTATTTGTATATGGGAATCTTACATTATTATTATAGATACATAGGAGTACCGCATAGCTTTGCCACATCTGTTTTAACAAGGTGATGATACAAAGAAAAATAAATAAATACATACTATAGAAATAAACAGGTGGACAAAATGGATAATGACTTGCAATACATAAGCCGCAAGATCATTAATGATGTAACCATACTTTCACTATATTCAAATCATTTGAGAATATTAGAGAACATTACGCAGCAGGAGGTGATATCGTGATGTATATTAATTTCTCAACCAGAAATCTATGAATATACGAGGGATGTCCGGTTACTAAGGTACGTTCTGATCAGGTTGAAACTTGCACGCATTTTGGATGTGCATATGTACTGCATAGGTGGCCATTGTCATTGCCTTAGGTTCAGTACAACGTGTACAGTGACAGCCGCACAATGTCAGTTTCGATCGAAACATACTCCAAGTTTGAAGTGCGAGCGGTCATCCGATTGCGTGCAAATAATAAAACACCTACCGAAATTCGTAAAAAAATTCTGAAGCCTTACGGAGAAGGCGTTTGAGTCGAAAACAAGCTAGTGTAGACGCACAGCTCTGAACGATGATCCCGAAGGCGTGCGAAAAAATATAGTCGTTGTCCATCCGCCCCATAGTCTAGACCTGGCTCCTTCTGATTTTCATTTGCTTGGGCCGTTGAAAGCCTATTTGCCGGGTAAAAGGTTTGGAAACGACAACGAAGTTCCAGAGGAAGTACGGCAGTATTTTACAAATTTTGATCACACCTTTTACGAAGAGGATTTACAGGAACTTGTGCCTCGCTGGGATAAGTGTCTTAACGTTGGCGGCGATTAGTTGAAGAGTAGTTAACAGTTCTCGCTTTTACTTAGTGTATGTTTGATTTAAAGTAGCCTGTCTGTAATTAACAAATGTACCTTAGTAACCGAACATCTCTCGCAGTGCCACACTCTCTTGTAAGGTGCAAAGGAAGGTATGAAGTTAAGTTAATACTCCTTTCTTTTGTTGCACATTACTGAATTGGAAATATTAGATACATCGAATCATAGAATGCCCTTAAAATTATCCGGATGCGTATTAGATACAGAAGTTAAATATTCTTCAGTTGTTCTTCAGTGTCCCGGTATAAGTATAACACATTCGTATAAAGAAAAATCGCTTTGTATTATACAGACAGTCCCCTGTAATGTACTCACCACGATTATGATCTCGTAAACGGTAAGAGATAGGGAGCTGGTGAAATGGGTGAAAATATAATTAGCTGCATTCTTTGAATATTTGTAATACTGGAGCATAAATTTTTCTTCATTATTAAATTTTTCCATAACGAAATAAACAAAAAGCAAAGTACTAAATAATGAAACGAAATGAAACAGCAATTGCCGTGATTTTTAAATAAACAAATGAAATAGAACACTAAATAACACAAGTTATTCCAGTGCATAATTTGGTTGCAAATAAATTTGTCAGGTACTATTTATAGTTTTATTAATATATTGCTGCCTCTGATGGATAGCCTTTCCACAAAATTGCAATAATATCGTAATAGCTTTGTTATTTCTGCAAATAAATTCAATGTGTTACATATTATCATGAGATACTGTCAAAGGTGTCTATGATTTTTATGTAAAATAGAAATCGGTATAAAAATCTCGAAACGCATAAAGGCTGTTTATTTGAATTCTAGTTAAGGAATATAGCTTTTAGAACAAAGAACTAGAAAATGATGTGCAAGAGAAATTTTTCGTTAAACCTTCCTGGCTACCGCCTTCGTTCATTCAAATCATCATCAATAGAACCGATATAAGAAACTTACCATTGTTTCATCGTAGACAATGTGTCCATAGGTGACAAATACGAGGCCGTATCGATGGACAGCGGTTATAAGAAGTACATGATGCTCAAGATCCGAAACGTCGGCTTATCCGACTTCGGCTCCTACAAGTGCGTCGCTAAGAATTCCCTGGGTGAAACGGACGGCGTTATAAAGTTAGAAGGTAAGAGAGATTCATTACCGTTCGTCACATTTAATTAAAACGTAGACTTGCAAAAAAAAATTGCGTCTTTATTAATTTCAGAAATTCCCGCTCCCACTACGATAAAACAGACGACAATTCCGCCATCTTCGGGGCCTAAAAAGAAAGGTAAGGGAATATAAGGTTATATTAATTTGGTTTTAAGTCAAATATTGTACGTGTACGGGGATTTAATTTTAACTGCGCGTTTTTATTATTCATACCTTACCATTTTATCTTTAATAAGACGTAGTACCTATCCACGTGCACATCTAGAAAGTAATATTTATCATAATTAAAGCTCTGGAGAAGCTGTCAAGTATTTAAAGAAAGTTTTAGAGGGTCAAGTTCAATTGGCCCTCATTTTCATTGCTGAAGTTCGTGACTTTTCTACTTTGCCAACTATTACTCTCCACCTTTCACTCGACAAATCGCATACCTGCAGTAATAGAAAGGTTAGTGAGGACCTTAATCTCTAATTAATCACACCAGCGGGTAGATACATAGATATGTCCGAGGTAATTGAGAATACTCTGATAAGAGAGCTTTGCTTCAATGCCAAGGTATTTAAGGATTGTGGCGTTAGTTCCTTCCATTGTCCAGGTAATTCTCAGGATTTGCTTCCAAAATTCCATCTTTCTTCTCTCGGTTGTGCAATATTAACGCAAAATTATGAGCCGTTATTGTTTGCAACTTAATGCAAATGGTCTTTATAAAAATGAGAGATGCAACAGAGATTCGAACGGTCGACATTCCCTACAGATGCTTAGCGCTCTAACCACTGTGCTATCTCCGCTTAATTCTGAGCCGTACAGAGAGACGGAAAAGATTAGTGTCGGTGCTGGTTTTACTTTGGTTTTATTTGAAAAATTATGGTCTCTCCACAATGGACATTTCGTCCTTAGCCGATCTCGCCACCTAAGCACTCCTTCTTATATCTTTCTCACGTTCGCCCTCTTTATTGATCAATGATCCAAGGTAGACACACTCATTTACTCTTTCATAATCGATTAGTGCTTCAGTTCTCACCAGTTGTCCGCCATTAATCACGACCTTAGCTTTCCACGTGTTTACTCTAACCCAACTTTGGCGTTCTCGTTCTCTTCTCTGGAAATTGGCCCTGCAAGTTCCTTTTCTGAGACCGTGAGCAGTATAGTGTCCTCGGCATACTGAGGTTGTTGATCTTGTACTCCTCTATACCAGCGTCAACTACCCATTCCTCCAAGACTTTTTTATGATATATTCCTCGCTGATGTTGAGTAATTCGAGAACCAATGCCCAGCCTTATCTAACCTCCTCTCTGAATCGACCAAATATGGGGTCGCTGACTCGTATTCTGAAAAATACTCAAGAAAATAGTGACAGAAACCTCATAAACGTTCAAGTTCACCAACGCCATACTTAAAACATTTTTTTTTTGTACAGCAACACTGGATATTTGAATTTCTAGAATTCAAATTGCTATCAACACTTCAGAGTTGCTAGCAATATGGTTTGAAAAAACTATGAAATATTCTCGGTAAAAAATAATGAACGGATGTACAGGTGATAATTTATTGAAACCAACCAAACTTTTTGTCTAGTAGATTCAAATGCTAGTTGATATTCCAGCAATATTCGTTGGTTAAGCGCCGGAAACTGTTTGCAACGATTCTTCGCTCTACACAAGGAGATTTCTATTTTCCTGAAAGATGAAGTCAAGTCCAACACTACGGAACTTGAAAATCAAATGGTAGATGCGATATTTTTATCAGACCTTGCATTTTTAACAGACTTGACATCTCACCTTAACTAATTGAATTTGAAGCTGCAAGGAAAACAGCAGAATATTGCCAACTTATTTGGACACATAAATGGATTCAAGCATAAAACTAAGCTCTTCAAGTCTTCATTGGAAAAATATGATTTTTCATTTTTTTTCAATTTGTAAAGAGCTTTTTGAAGAAGTGAAGGGTTTTGAGGAAGTTTGCAGAAAAATTCGAAAATCGATTTAGCCACTTTAGAAAAATCGAAAGAGAGATTTCAGCTTTTACTCAACCCCTTACAATTTCAGTTGAGAATGTGACCAGAACAGACATTCTACTGGTGTTGTGTGATTTGCAATCAGATCTTTTTTACCAAGGAAGAACTGAAACTGGATTGGACTTTTACAAGTTCCTGCTGGAAGAACGATACCCCAACTTGCGAAACTTAGGGCTTACACTGGTCTCAATGCTGGGAAGCACGTATCTTTGCGAAAGCAGCTTTTCCAACATGAACTTTATAAACCCAAAATATTGATGTTCCCTCTCTAATAAGTCACTTACTCAGTTGCTTCGTTTATCAACAACAAATATTAAAGTTAATATTGATGCATTAGCTAGTGAAAACCTACATCCTCAAATTTCCCACTGATTTTTTTTGTAATTTGATGTTTTTTGAATGAATCAATAAATTAAAAATCAAATAATTAAAATAATAATACAAAGGCGTTTTGTTTGTGTACCATACCTATTAAAATTCACTGATAAAGTTACATATGAAGTATTTTATAATGGGGCACTCCAAACCGTATTTTTTTTAAGCGGCTCTTTGGGGCACTTGCAGTTGGACAGGCCTGGCCTAGAACGCAAGTTGGAATGAGATATGATCTGCGTAGCTGTTCTCTTGCTTAGCAGTGTGTTACGCTATCTCGCTTGAGATGCATCGTTCTGCATATTTATCGTTCAACATTACTATCGGTTATGCTTCGTTTAACTGAACTTGGGCTTGCTAGTGATTTTCTTTTTAATTCCTGAGGAGGAAATCCTTTATGGACGCCATCACATGGTAGTGTGGGACTCACCGCCCATCCAGGTTGGTATACCCACTAAAACCCCCTCATCTCTCCTCTCTCTCTGCTCTGGAACTGCTGTTTGGCATACTTCAGATACGTGGTCGTCAACTACCTACGTCGCCATTCTTCGATTTCTGTCTCGCTTTTCTCGCTCCCTTGTCGACAGTACATTTGTGATATACGCACGTATTTTCTCCCAGTTGGTTTCATTCTCGATCATCATGAGAACCACATTGTCCTTGTTTATCTTCCGTCCCAGGCGCTTCTCCAGCTCTCGCCTTTGCGCATTCCATCTACTGCACATCAACACGGCGTGCTCAGGTGTGTCCACGTCCCCACAATATAGGCTTAGATCCTGGTCTGTCAGTTTAAATCTGTATAGATATAAGCGAAAGTGCCCATGTCCACTGGCTTGCTAGTGATTTGGAGATCATGTATTGGGGATAATAAAGAACTGACCTGGCTTTCTGCCGGAGTGCGTTGAAATATCCTGATTGTCGCGTATTCCTAAATGTTCATTGAGATTATACGGATGGGAGAATGTCGGGCGTCCGCGGTGGCATAGGACAAATCCATTATGGATCACGATGAAGGAGTTTTGCAAAAGGTAGGGTCGTGCAAATACTTCAAGAGCAATACTGCGAAGCGGATTATACGGCGATATCGATATCACAAGAATTCTTCTAAAAGTTGCGTAATATCCAGGATTCTTTAATAAAACTTTATGGTCTGATGAAAGCACCTTTAAAGAAGATGGCCACATGAACATGCACAACCTTCGTTCTAATTCGGTTGATAATTCACTTTCGATACCATCCCAAGCGTTCCTAAGCGTGTGCTGTTACGTGTGTGTGGTCCTGCTAGGAATTCTGCCTTTGGCGAATTTGAAAGGTTGTAAATATGTTAGGGATGGATGGAGGGAAATGGGGAAGGATGAATGTTTTCGCAGTTAATTAAGATTTGGTACGGTAGAAATAATCCGAACAGTGTGTTTATTGTGCTGCCCTACAGTCCTTGCAAACTTTATTTTAATTTTGTTATTGATCAATCAGAACACCATTCGCATATGCTGTTGCAATAGATAATATTATTTTTATATTCTCAGATACGTAGTAATTTCATTAAATGAATTCGACAACTAGTGAACTAAATATGATACTTTCAGAAAATAAGAACCGTGTATATAGAATCGGCTAACGGGCTCTGTGTTGTGCAACATATAGAAATGGAGAGAAGCAAACGGGCAACGCGAGTTTATACTGTCATTAAGGTTCTAAGAATATTTTGATTCAGTTCTGTTTTCTTGAGGTGTTATGCTGTACGAATACTCATCTTTAGTGGTTTTTCATTAATTTAGAATCCTCAAAAAAGGAATAATCTTGATAAAAGCAAAACATGTGCTTCATAAGACCGATAATGTATTGCCATTGAATTCGTTTTTTCTTGAAATCTGCTATTCTAATCTGTGGTGTTTTATATACGATATAAATGTTTACTCCCTACGTGATGATTTAATAAAAACAAACTAAATGGAACATCGTGGCTGGTACCTCCTCATAGCTTTGTAAATCTGTAAAAGAAAATTGGACTTATCACAAGACGTCTTGAACAATATTAAATGAAAGTTTATATGAAATGTGTTGGATATCGCAAATATTAATAAAGCACAAATAAATGGAATGTGTCAAATAAATTAACGAAATGTACTTCGTTGAGAAAAGAGTTGCGTTATATCAATTAAAATTGCAAATGTCATTGATACACAAGTTTTTACATCTGCTTTGAAGGAATAGAAGATACGATACCCCGGCAAGTTATTAGGAGCTTTTGGTAAATTTCTGTAACCGTTTATGAAATATCATTAATGGAGGATTTATGTTGAATTTTATTAAGTTTTGAAGACATCGGTCCGCAATGTTAGAAAGCCCTTGCGATTGTTTTGTTCCATTATTTACGAGAGAGAGTTGTAGTGGGTTTGTGACGAGCCTACTAATCTGAAGGTTCCGGTTCGATTCCCGGTTTTACCTATTAGATCGCTAGCGTTTTTTCGCTCGCAGCTCGACTTAGGATGCAAAAATGAGTACGTGAAAGTTATATTCTGGAGTAATAATAGGTGCTCGATTCGTAGCGCTTGCCACGTTGCAGCCCTGATGTACCGAAGAGGTTGAGAATGATAAACTATACCCTGATATTCTATACGAGGCTCACGCCCTGTCACGAGAGCTATTATTATTATTATTTAAAGATAAACGCAAATATGCAAATACTACGTTTGTAGTATGGTGCTAATAAATTCGCGGGATACTGTACAGATACCATCCCAACAAGCACCAAAGTAACTGAAACCGAGACTGGAACCTATTTGAAGAAGCTTAGACGTAATCGCGACTATAAATA
>JARFOC010104839.1:0-12171 GCA_031763485.1 Osmoderma eremita | reverse complement strand
TCGGAGAGACGCTGATGACGCTTGGTAGGCAGAAACTCGAGTCCGTCTTTAATGCTTGTACCCCTTTCATTGCTTTTGTTAGTATGGTAATTCCAGCAATAAACCATGCGCCGATAATGGCATTTTTACGGTTAAGCTGAAACTACTTAAACACTCTAAATTATTAATATATGTAAACTAAGCCAGAGCTAAAATAAATAAAGAAATAGAATTTTATTACAAAAAATAATCAATACAGAAAAATTGAGATAATAGCATAGGAACGAGATGGAATATTAAAAGCACAGTGTTACTAATATGTGAATTTGAGATAGTATTAAATGATCAAACGGACATTCAACAAGCAATTATTAAGCCAACGCCATCGTACTGTGTAGTAAAGAAAAGAAATTTCCGCTGGCTTCTTTACAAATGTATCATGCCATCAACATAGATCCAGAACTCTGTCTAGCATACTGTATAGTTCATACACTCAATGTATACACATCCACTATCTTTCTCATACACATACAGTTTATAATTTTTAATATAAATCCGTACTGCTGGTGCAATATGGCACTTGTCTCACTAAGCAGTTTGTGTGGTTTGGGGGTCAATTGCGGATGCTACGGTTTAATTTGGTTTGCAAAACGTAAACATTACGGAACACCGCAAGTAAAGCACCTGCAGTGTTGTCTTACGTTTAGAATCTGTGGCGTTTGCCTGGAATACGGCGTCACATAATGGGGCCCGATCAGTATTTGACTGATGTAAAGAAAACCCAACCCATTAATACACATTATACAGAATCTTTTCGGAATGTTAATTACTCGATTTCCATTGAATGCTCGTAAAGTTTCAAGAAACGTGAACCACGAAAAAATGTTATGACTTTGGTGACAAAATTACTAATTTAAGTTTTCAAGATATTTTTTGCTCATAAGGGACTATAGTTTTATTTGATATACGAAATATATTTATTGGATAATATATAAAAGTTCTACCGAAATTTCTTCTACTTCTTTGAAAAATATTTCAAATCTATTATTTCTAACCGTCTATTTTTAAAACGACACCTAAAATATGAACTTGTTTAGTGGAAACACTTAAATGTTTCATTGAATAATTGGTGTAATTTTTTAAATATGTAAATCATTTATCTAATGTCGTAAATGATTAACTACATTACTGATCGACATAGGTACATATGTATGTATGTGCATTAGCATCTGGATCATAGTGCGAAAGCAGTAGGTGTTTTCATGGATATAAATAGAGGACGTAATAATTCATTTGTTGGAATATAAAAAAAATCGAATATTGGGGATTGCGGGTTAATATTAATAAGTGATCGTTTCCTATTTAAAAGATAGAAGACAGTAGTTGCGATAAACTTATGTTACAGATTTTTGCTTTCTCATTGATTTTGTATCGTAAGAGAATATTTATCATCATCAGTTTTTTTCTAAAAACTATTACCACCATCAGTAGCGTTGTTCATTGTGAGTATAATGAAAACATGATATGATATGACATATATGATTACATATAATACAAAAATGATGAATTTGTGGAATTGGAGTATGGAAGCTTACAAGCGAAGGCAAAGGGGAGAAACTTATTCGGTAAAAGACAAGCAAATGATTTTGAATTGCTTTACATATTTTGCTAAAAATGCTACACAATTTGTTTCTTCCTAATAATACGACACGCGGTAGACCGTCGCAAAGTGAATGCCCAACTTGGTTGGCTACAGGCAAAACTTTCGCCACATTTTCCTGAACATATGCCTCCGACTAATAAAAAGGAACATCCTGCAAATAGATGCCATGTGTGCGCAAAGCTAATATAAGAAGCGAAACAACTTGGCAGTGTAAAAAATGTCTAGTTCCTCTCCATATTCCAAAATGTTTTGAAATGTATCATACCTTACATAATCATTAATTTATTATTTTATAATCTTACTTAATTACTGTTAACTTTATACATTAAGTATTATACAATAATGTAAATTTCGAAATAAAACTGTTCAGTTGAGCCAGATTAAATGATATTCTTCGGACGCATGAAATTCCATTTTATTTGTATGTTAAGTGGTTGATGTAGACCTTTACAGAAATTGGGGATAACTTCGTAGTGAAACCATGTCCAAATTATTATTTATATAATATAAAAACGGCTTCTAAATGATCTACTTTGATAATAGTAATACTAATTGTTCTGATAAGAAATACAAGGTTCTTGGATGCAGTTAATGACATGTGGTCGATCAGCAAAAGAAAGATGTGTACCAAATAGCATTCCCAATCCTTTTACTTTACAATCTTTCGAAATCAATTCTGAATGTAGAGAATCGTCATAGTTGCTGTTCAGAGAAATTCTATTACGTTTATTACGTTTTATTAGGTGCTAATGATGTTTAAGTTATTTTTCTGAATATAGCAATCACGATTGATCTCAATTGAATCATAAATTTTAAAATCATTGGCGCATGCCAGAAAGTTACAGTTTAGATTGGGAGACCGTTTATATGTGTTCATATATCTAAAAAGGCGGTTACAGTTAGACTCTTGATGCGCCCTGGCGATAAGTGAAAGGGTCTTGAAGAGTATCCGTTGGAGAAAGCATGGGACAAGTAACAGCTTATCAGTCGCAGGAAGGATGGGCCATACCAATATTATCCAACTAAGCAAGCAGTATACCATGGTTAACATTATCAGAAGCCCTATTAAAATCAGTGCAAAAGCACATCCACTTGCCCTACCCGATCTAGGTCCAATGGAAGCTACCGAGTTACGCAGCTGCCATGCATCCACCGCACATGAAACGAATTTCGTAGAGACAGCAGAAAGTCCACCTCCTGCGCTTGCCGGTTCAACCAACAAAATCTTCCGATCACATCTATGGATGCTGTAGGTATCATGAAATATCTCATAATTATATATTCCATCATCTAACCATGTCTCGGTCAAACAGATAACAGTGGGCTCGCATGTAGAACAGGGGAAGAGTTGTTCGTTGTGCCTGGGCAAATAACCAGACATAATTTCGATTTATTCGTTTTCATCTATGTTTTCGTTGCCTCAACTCAAGCCAATTTAGGATATCCTGTTGTGATTTCCTCCTAATTTTGCAGTGAATTAAATTAAATTAAACATAGTACCTAATGTAAAATTTACTTGTTTTAAATATGTACCTATTACTAAAAAATAAAAAAAATTAAAATACATTATTTTCATGTTGTAACTTTGTAACCAGAGAGAAATGGTATTTCTCTACAAAAGGTTTTTGATCATTAAGTCGAGTCTTGAAGTTTAAATAAATTGTTTGAAATAGACTTTTCCAAAACACGCTACCTCAAATGGTGGTTGATAAATCTACACTTATCCGAATATAGCACAACAAGAAATGCATCCACCTTTAACGCCATCAACGAAAGTAGCCTTATTACTTCTACACAATTAAATTTTCCATGCAGTGTCCCTTAAGATTAACTTGGTCTCACTGTATTTCGACTATTAATTGTACCATATATTCCTACACTCTCACTATTTTCTCATTAGGTCAGTCAGATCATAAATATACATATCTCTTATTAAACATGTTGCTTAACAAGGTCCGTTGACCATCTTTCCTTATTGTACGTATTATTGTTTTGGGATTCTGATGTTCCATGTAAACTACCAGCATTTGTTTTCATACTGCGTCCAGATTGTCTGAAATTGCAAGTAATGTATAATGAAATCTTACATTTAGAATTTTAGTAAAAACTTTCACAATTTGTTTAATAAATTAAGTTTTCTGTAATGAAAACTGTATTAGACTGCCCAATGTTAAAGCAATGTAGTAGTTAGGTATTATATGAGTTAATAGCACACTAAATCTTAATTTATCTTTCATACCACGATTGCAATAAAGCCGTAGACGTGATAACCATTCAGAAGATATTGTTCAGGATTAAAGTATATTACACGTTACACACATAAATGTAATTTAAGTCGTCGTGAAGCAGTGTAACTACAGTAAGCCTTTCTCGAGTTAGATTACCTGCTAACTGTAAAAGCTTTCGCTGCAGACATGGAGTGTGAACATTTCTCAGAAGATTTATAATGGTTTAAGGTAAGGTTTAAGGTATCGATTTTTGTGAATAATACTTTCAATAAGAAAGACATAAATGTTTTTTTCGATTATGTGTCGAAGTCGTAGAGTAGTAGTAATTTTAGTATTAACAGTAGTACAGCTATGTCGAATTTTGTTGCAATCTAAATGTAAAATATTGTTTGATGAAACGGGTTGACGCTACTATGAAGTGAACATTCGCTTAAACTAAATAGGCTAATAATATGTTAATATTTTTATTGTTTTGTTATATTTTCAGACTGCCGTCTATCAACACATTTTCTTTACTTTTCTAACTTCATACAGCAACCGCGATCGTGGAAGCCTACATTATATTTTATTTTTTAATAAAACCATTCTTTAATCAATATTATGGCAAAGCTGATGCACGAATAAATGTGGAATACTGATAATAATAATAATAATAAACGTTTAATCTAAAACCAATATATAGAAAAGTACATGCTTGAAGCAAGTAAAACGAAAGGAAAGAAGTATATTCCTTTACTTACATTAATAATTTAGAAAATCTTATAACTTATAACAGCTAATTCCTAACAAATAATCGCTAACTTTAGATTTATATAAATAATAATTTTGAGAATTCCTAATATCACCATTTGGTGGTAATTTATTATAATATTTGCAACCATATTACCATGGTTTTTTGCAACCATATTACCTTTTTGAAAAATCCCTGTCTTATGAGGAGCTAATAACAAATAATTGGTAGTACGCGTATTATAGTCATGATTAATATTGTGTTTGGACAATTCAGATTTATACTTATAGGCAAAAGAAACGATTTTAAATATGTATGTTTTTTAAAAACATCTCTACATGAATCTCTGTGTCCCAGGCCGAATAATATTCTGACTGCTCGCTTTGCAACAGGAATACTCGTTGTGCTTCGAATGAGTTACCCCAATGAATAATTCCATAACGTATACAAAATTACAACAATAAAAAGTTCTAACCGTTTCAATATTACAAGTATTTGTCAGTTGTCTTAAAATGCAGCATGCTTTTGACAAGGTGTTGCATAAATAGTTAATATGTGGAGATCATTTTTAAGCGTTCGTCAATCATTAAGCCTAAAACTTTAGTTGCTGATTAAAAAGGAAGAATCCTATCGGTCACATATAATCTAGAAATAGGCTTGATCCTACTATGAAAATATATAAATTTTGTTTTCTCATTGTTAACAACTAGGCGATTATTAACCATCCAATCATTAATATTATTCAATGTAACTGAAATTCTATTTTTAAGATCACTTAAATCTAATGCATTGAAAACTATGTTAATGTCATCGAAGTACAATATTACTTGATTCGACAAAGTTAACAATTTTTGGCAGATCGTTAATGTAAAGTATAAAAAGGGTGTGCCACAAAACAGATCCGTGAGGTACACCGATGGCAACATCCCGGCAAGTAGATTTAATTATTATTGAGCATAACAAACTGTCTTCTACCTTTGATTTAAGACTCAAAATCATTTTAAAGTTATACCATTTATACCATAGTACTATAGCTTGTGTAGAAGAATATTATGGTTAACTAAGTCAAAAGTTGTTGTTAGATCAACGAATAATCCAACAGAAATTTGACTGTTATCTAAAATACTATAGATTTCTTTAAAAAGTTGAAGAGGTAATTAAATTTAATAACATAATTAATTAGTTGTTTATTCATTACAGATTCGTATATCTTAGCAAAAACTGATTGCAAACTAATTGGACGATATTCTTTTAATTCATTATAATCTCCTTTTTTGAACAAAGGTTTTACAACGGATATTTTAAGTTTAGAAGGAAAGATACTTTCTTGAAGAAAAAAATTAATTAAATACCTAACAGTAAATATTGCAAGGACTGTGGGGCAGCACAATAGACACACTGTTCGGATTATTTCTCCCGCACAAAGTATTGATTAATTCGGGACGATACGTGTTTTGGGAATACGTGGATTGCCATTATCAAGTCAAATAGTCGGCTATTCGATAAAAAGAAGTTGTTGAGCGATATATCGGCTGATATTGGTGGCCAGTTAATTGTAGCTTCATTGCAAAACAAAAGATTAGGAAACGTTTTTCTTCTCTTACGAATAATTTCACTATTATAGCGCTATGGTTTGGGCATCCGTCTTCTTAAAAGAAAATTGTATCCAAGGTCAAGGCATATCATTTTTCAGTATTATGATTACCCTCAATAAAGAAAGGGCCAATAATAGAATTATTAAAAATGCCTGTTCAAACATTTACTTTATGGGGGTATTGAGTATGATCTGCTTCGTGAAGATGCTTATTTCTGTAGTCCTATACAACAGATGGATAATAACGTCCGTACAGAGCAAAAGAACCTTCATCTGTAAATAAAATATTTTCAAAGCAATTTTCGTCCTTGTTGTACCTGTCAACAAGCATTGTACGAAGGATCTCCGGTTGCTAGGATACATTTGTGACTACTTTATTTATAGAAATCAAACATACACTAAGTAAAAGCGTGAACTGTTAGCTACTTTTCAATATAATCGCCGGCAATGTTAAAAGGTAGTTACCTAGCTTCTGTAAACTTTTTTGTAAAGGTGCGGTCCAAATTTGTAAAATACTGCCATACTTCCTCTTGAACTTCGTCGTCGTCTTCAAACCATTTACTCGACAAATGAGCTTTCAACGGCCCAGACAAGTGAAAATCAGAAGGTGCCAGGTCTGGACTATGGGGCGGATGGACAATAACTTCCCAATTGTGTTTCTGAAGCCAGGCCTTTGTCTGGTTTGAGGTGTGCGGTATTGCATTGTCATGCAACCTGATGCCTTTCGTCAACCTTCCTCCTCTTTTCTGCCGAATGGCTTTGTGTAGTTTCACGAGAATTTGACAATAAATGTTGCTGTTGATTGTCCCGTTTTCGGTGTTAAAAACTTTATGAGCAAAATTTGAATATCCCAGAACAAAGTTGCCATGTCTTTTTGCAGACTGCTGAACTTTGAATTTTCGGTGTTGGTGAACTCGGATGTTTCCATGTCATCGAGCCTTTTTTTGATTCGGCGGTATGGTAGTGTACCTACGTTTCGTCTTCTGTAACTATAAATTCTAGAAATCCGTTCTCTCGACGATAGCCCGTTAAAAGCACCATTGCTGCCGCCATTTGTTACATTTTGTGTTGGTTGGTCAATAGTATCGGTACCCATCTCGCGGATACATTTAGATAGCCTAATTCAGTTACGATTTCACTAACAGAGCTTTTTGAACCGTCAATCTTTTCGAATCAGCGTATCGACCTTTAATTGATTCTGATCCGTTTTCGTTGTTGATGTTTCTTTTTTCGCACACCTTCGGGATCATCGTTCAGAACTGTGGGTCCACTTTTGAACTGTGACAATGACAATAGCCGCCTATGCAGTACATATGCACATCTAAGATGCGTGCAAGTTTCAACCTGCTCGGAGAGATGTAGGCGGGGTGTCGCGCAAACGTACCTTAGTAACCGGATATCCTCCATATTACAAAATTGTAAACGGGTTGATTCGTTACGTTCTGAAATACGCTGAACAATTCGTTTGTTCATGCCCAATTCATCGTCAGTTTGTCGTGAACTAACACTACAATTGACTTCAGTAATGGTACACTCCGCGACTTCTTTATATGAAGGTTGTTTTCAACGCGTTTTATACTAGGATTTTCATTATCAGAATGCCTTGCATTTATTACAATTTTGTAAAAGCGTTGTAGTTTATAATATTTTTAATTGTTTTAGATGTAGGTATGGGACGAAATAAAAAGCAAACCGCCTAACTCTTTTCTGCGCGCTACTGATGGCGTAGTACCATTTTATAACTTGTAATTTCTCTTCAATTGCATATATTTTAGGCGCCACACGTGCAACAATTAAGTTATCACTAGCGGTGGTCATGAGTATTTTTAATGAGTGCGTAACTGTAGCCACAAACTCTAAACATTATTATTATATTAAATGGGTGGGCAGCAGTAGCCACAAACGTTGAACGCTGATTATTATTATCATTATTAAAATAAATAAATTGCCTCAAAATTTTCGATTTCTTTAATTATATTTGGGTGGGCAGTGCCTATCATGCCACCCCCGACGAGCCGCCACTGCTTGTCACTGCGCGTAGTTCTTCGTTGCCGTCAGCAGACTGGCACAGATATTCGGCACACGTATATTTACTGTGTTTATTTGGGATAAATCTTATCATCGCCCCCAGGCTACACAAAACTGATCGTTTATGTAGTTATAAATATAAAACACATTCATTTTTTCCTGTAAAATAGAAGCCTGAGCGCTATGTTAATACAGGCAAAAACAAGCTCTGCTCTTAATAACCTAACGTAAATATTTGTGAGGGAAAAGTGAATTCATCTCTGTCGTAAAAATGCTCTGGAAATAAAGATGATGTAATAATGATAAATTGAAGTTATTATATTCGAATAATGATGAAATATGTATGTATATACGAAAAGTGACTTTCTGTTGTCCTTTTATTAAAGCTGATGTAAAGTTGTTAGGAAATAGGAAAGTCATTTGCTGCTGGATGATCGATATGCTAAGAATGTGAACTCATAAATTTTGGGAACATGTATCCAAAAAAAGAAACTTGCTCAATCCTACAATGTAATATATGAATTTTATGGGTACTTTATGCAAATTGAGTCTCTGCTGTTAAAACGAGATACTAATTAACACCGTAACGTGGCGTTATTAGGTTATAAATCCCGATGCGTAACAATATCTAGGTATCTAAGAGAATTAATTTTCCACTACGGTACTTTCGTGACTTACATATATTACATTATATATGTAGAGTCGTTAAGAGTCTCATTAAATGCAGGGGAGAGAGAGGGACAACAGTCCTACAGAAAATAATAAACACGTCGTGGAAAAGACCGAGGAACTGGGCTATAACTATGTTATTGTCAACTTTAAGAAAGTATACAGAGAAAAAAAATGTTCATGAATCAAAGAAATATATATATTATATATAGTAGCTAGTCACTCCAAAGGGGTATCGCCGCTTCTACAGCTTTCTAGATCTGGAAAAAATTGCGGGGTAGATCAATCTGTTGTTTATATCTTCTCGCATATGTCTCTCCATTTGTTTCTGCCTTTGGTCTTCTCCTGCCATCTGTGTACGCAGCCTTACCAAGGTCAGTCTTCACCTCCTGCAGCCATGTAGCACTAGGACGGGCACGGCGTTTTCTTCCGCCAGGTTGCCATTCCAAGATATTGTAAATTGTAGTATTGTTCCCAGCTCTCCACACATGATCCAACCATCTAGCTCTCTGTTGTTTTACTTTTCTGACCACGTCTATACCTTCCAATTCGTTTGCTACCTCATAATATGTTCTGCGCCTATATTCATTATTTTCAGTTTTTATCGGTCCTAGTATTGTTCTTAATATTTTCCGTTCTTGTATTCTTAGATCTTCCTCTTGCTTCTTTGTTATTGTTTCTGCCGCGAACAGGATTATTGAGTGTATTATTTTTTTTATAAATTCTCATTTTTGTTTTTCTCCCCAATATTTTACATTTTAAGTTTTATTCGCCTGGTAAGTTTTATTCATATTCATTATTCTATCCTTTATTTCTGGACCCCTGCTGCGATAGTTACTTATGGTTACTCCCAAGTATTTAAATGTATTTACCACTTCAAATGTATAGTTTCCAATTTCAATTGTGTCAGTTCTATGTTCCTGTTTCCTATTTAAGCTCATCATTCTTGTTTCTTCTCGTCATTTGTAATAATTTTCTTAATTTGAGTTTGATTCCTAATTTATTTAGTGCTGCCATAAGTTTATTTCTTTTACGGAGGTCTAATGCTTGTTTAAAATCAACGAACAAAAGTTCTGTTTCTATTTTATATGCATGTGCTTCTTCTACGATTTATTTAAGTGTCTGGGATCTGTTGTTGATCGACCTTTTATAAAACCACATAGATATTGTCCTACTAAGTCTTTTGTTTACAGAGGGCCATAGGAGGTTTTTATAAAACATCTAGAAAAGTGGTAAGAACGAACCACTCCCTCTCAAAATAGTTTATCACAACGATGGGAATGAGACAAGGTGGAATACTTAGCCCACTATTGTTTATCTTGGTAATGGATTAGACGTTCTGTAAAGGAAAACTGAAAAATACAAGAATAGGTACTCATAAGTTACAATAAGTATTCCTGACAGGAATGATATACGCAGACGACTTAATCATTGTTGCATGATTGTCGGATGAAGGTCTTACATACAATATGAAGGTAGGGAATGAAGAATTCAGGATACGCGGAATGAACATCAATATTGAAAAAAAAACGGAAGTGATGGTGAACAAATGAGATAAACAAATAGAGGTCGAACTAAATAACAAAAATCTGAAACAAGTACTGAATTTCAAATACCTGGACTCAATTATAAACGAGAAAGGAAAACTTGAAAATAAAGATTCCCTAATCGCAACACCATCACATTTGCCACCATATGGTCTGTATTCGTATTCTATCATGACCCGTAGTATTCCTCCAAAAATTAACCTAAATTCGTAAAAGAGATTCTTTAGTAATTTCCGCGTTCTGATTTGTTGCCTTTTTCATTCTTCTGGAGTGAATTTTCTATTTATGCCTTTTGTACAACCATGAGCTACAATTTCAAAAAGTGTGTCAAATCCGTTTCTCATAAGTTTGGCGTTTATGCCCCCCAGTACTGATACCGATTTGTTCAGTCTGTAGGTACCCCAAGTGGATTGAAGAAAACCGGATGCACGCACGTATGAGATAATGATATTTATAGAAGGGGTTGCATATGTCACTTTTATGCAAAAAATCGAAATATCTCGAAAACAAATAAATTTAAGTATAGGGATTCCTAGATAAATTTAAACCAGAATTTTAAGGATAAATCAAAAATATGAAAATATACACGATGTTCCATTTAACATAAGAAAATTGTTTGTAACTGTAAGTGCTAGAGACTTGCACATATTTTGCTCGATTAGGCCAAGTCCCTGTTGGTATACTACCAAAATTTTAGATTTTAGCGATCAACAGTTTCCATATATCTATCGTTGTAGTTTGTCGTGGGACATACTGTATAGGAAACTGTAAAATATAATACCATTAATAGCACATTTATTGAGGAATTCATTCTTCAATAAAATACTAGAGAAAACATAGAAATATTTATATAGAAATTAGTAATTGACAAATGACCAAACGGTATGAAAAACATGACGCAAAGTGCACAGGTGTTGTATATACAGATTTAATTACTCTGTAAGTATTTTCCTTGATGTTAATAGTTTCCAATCCTGAATCACATGTAGCTTCGGAAAAAGTCTAGAACACTGGTTTAGCATATCTTTTATGAAGTGTAGATCTCTCTGTATTGCTTCACGAAACACGTCAACAGTTTTGGCGCGGTGAACAGTAATTGCTTCATTTCCACTTTTGACTACCCTTGTAAATGTACGATAAACTAAACTAAATAAAAAATCTGTCTACATAGCCAGACATATCAAAAACATAAAATCAATAACCCAGCACTGCTTATAGTTCTACTTACAGTTGCTTATTATAACGCTTCGTTTACTGAATAGCTGTGCGAAATATTAAATTAAATATTTGTTACACTTAAGCACGAAGATTTAATAGAAAGTTTTTTTTGACAGCGCAAGACTAGTCGAGAAAAGTAAAATTACATTTGTTCAGTAAGAAATGAACTAAAAGATAAATACGTCTGTTGGGTATCTGTCGATAGCACGCACCACTGATTGTTTAGGTCGGTATGATAGTAAATATTGTACTTGGAAAATTGGGGCTCAAAGCGCCTGTAAAATTGATTCTGAGCGAGATTCTTCAACTTATTTAAACTACATCATATCGAAAATCGGTTATTAGCTTCGAATAGTACAATACCTTTTGAAGACCATCCAGAAAAAAATATGCTTGTTGATAACCAATATTGTAATGTAAATATAAGTATATAGGTAGCCCAACTAGCACAATAGGTATCTGGGAACGTAATTACGACTATTAAAATGACTTTGAAGTATCTCGCGACATAACAT
>JARFOC010104828.1:0-12171 GCA_031763485.1 Osmoderma eremita | reverse complement strand
GTCCAAAATTATGTTTTGACCTTCACCGGAATCACCATCTTTTAACATTGTCTCAAGGTCATCTTCACTTACTATTTTCGGCAACCCGTCAAATGATGGCAAGGCTGATTTTAAACCTACTTTGGGTTTGGAGCCAAACAGTTTCGTACGGACTGCGATCGATACCGGAGTGGTCTAGAAGTAGGGAAGTATTCATACTGCCCGGTCCAAGTGATAAATTCAAGGTGTTTCAAACCTTGATTTTTTAAATGGACCACGGGCCGTCGGGCATTATTAACATGGGCCGGCCAAAGTAATAAATTTATCAATTTGGCCGACCCTCTTGGTCATTATTCATAATGATCGGTCCATATTAATCTTCCGTCTGGCGCAATCTAAGTATGAACAAGTTCGGGCGCAACGTATCTGATAGATCAATTTACTTTTTACTTCAGAATACAATTTTTTTATAGATATTTATTAATTAAAATAAAACTTAATTGGTATACTGTATACTAGGGACAGTATACTGGAATTAAAATATACTAGGGCGTATATTTTAATTCCATATTTATTAGGTTTGGTTTGGACGAAGCTCCGACCGCGAAATCCTTCTAATTTCACGTCCACCCCCCAGAGTGTAACTTTTCTGACAATTGTGGACAAAGGTAGTGAATACGTCTCGCACAGCAGGTAGTCGGTCTGTTACCTCCAGAGTCAACCGATCATCGAATCTCAAACATCTAATTATGAATTTAAATCTCTTTATATTCATAACTGAATTAAGTTTCTCTACGTCATCTCCATTGGTTCCCCAAAGCTCTGTCAGACTTTGTTTATTTCCCGTATAGACTCCTGCTAAATATAAAAGTACTATGAAAGCTTTAAGTCCAACTAAATCTATGAGGTTAGCATCCCTTTCGCGATGAACTTTTTCTTTTATAAATTCTATGTATTGGTTTGCTATAGCTTACTATAGATTGCAAGAAGTCATTAGTGAATAAACAACTCCAACACTCTATGGGTGCTTTAGCGTTCTTTGCATTACTCCTAGTAAATCTGATGTCTCTTTGATTTTGGTGCAATATTCCATTTAGTGAGTTTATCTTTACCAGTGAAATAACTTGCATTGTCGCTAGGCCGTTCTACATCGTTTTCATCTTCTTGCTCACTTTCATCTTCTTGTTCAGTTTCAGAATCATCTTTTCGGGGTTCAACATTATCCTCGCTATCTGTGTCAACTTCGTCGTCGAAATCTTATGTTTCGGCATCCTCATTTTCATCTTCCAACAGCCGTAGTACCCCTTCTATATGGTTAGGATTAGTCATATCAAATAGTTTGCGTCTGCCCGTCATTTTCAAATGTACCAACTAAAATTATAGAGTATACATAATTTGATAACGTTTTCAAGCGCCTATGTATCTTATTAGATCGTCAACAAAAAAAAAACATTGCAAAATATTGCAATTTAAGAAATATTATAGCGATTGGTTAAATAGAATAACATAACTCTCTTCATAAACGTCCAATTGTGAACTAACCCTAACGGTTTCATGAAATTTTGAAATTTATGAAGCTACTAAATACTTCAGAAGTGTGGCGCAAAACGGCTCGTTATATAATGCAAATATATAGTAGTTGTATCTCTTAGATCGGTTGCGCCCGACAGAAAGTTAATACTGCCCGGTTAATCAAGTTGCGCGTAACATTAACACATTATTTCGCACATCATGACGTCCTCCATGAGTAGAATAGCTATGCCGGTTCTGGCGCAAAATCCCATAAGATTTAACAGAGAGGTCTAAATTTACTTTTCCGCTATCTTGGATTTCATGAGGAGTGGGGGAGAGATAGGGGAGCCCGAGCACATCTCAACCGTTCAACTGCAACATACAACCGTTCGATTATAACAGATAACCGTTCAATTATAACAGATAACCGTTCAATTGTAACAGATAGCCGTTCAATTATAACCGACAGCCGTTCAATCACAACAGATTGCTGTTCAATTGCAACGGCTATCTGCTATAATTGAACGGTTATCTGCGATAATCGAACGGTTGTCTGTTGCAGTTGAACGGTTGAGATGTGCTCGGGTTCTCCCCTACTTCTCATGAAATCCAAGATGGCGGAAAAGTAAATTTAGACTCCTGTGTTAAATTTTATGGGATTTTGCGCCAGAACCGGCATAGCTATTCTACTTCCATGCATTAGGGACGCTTATTATATGCCACTATAGCCTGCGCATCCACCACGTCTATTCCAACGCTCGCTTAGCAACAACAACACTGTGCGACGCACGACCTAGGGCGAAAATAAGAATAACAAAACCTGTCCTCGACGCACCCAGTCGTGTTAGTAGAAATAAAACACACAATTAGCGGAAAACAATGCAAACAACGCAGACACCTAGTCCCTCCTATATGAATGTACTATTACTCAGTAAATACCGTCTAGTCCCTCTTACTCTGTGTTTGTTTCTCTCCCGTTCACAGAAACGAAACAAAATTTCATTTCTCCAAGCGGATAGAGGAATGTAACGTAATATTTTAATGCATACAGCGCGCCGCGTCTGCCGGCGTTTTCGTTTGTTGTTTACATTAAGACTACTATGTATGTATTTGGATAAATACGAGTGAAGCTGCAAATATGTTCCTCGACTACTATTTGCATAACTAAATTGTTTTCACCCCCGGCTGTGTGCCGTTTCGTAATGGGTTGAATTTCTTTTATTTTTTGGACTCGTTAGTTCTGCGATTCTGGCGATGAAAGTCGGAAGAATAATAACGCAGCGCAAGGATGATACAGTTCTTAGTAGGAAGTATCTGGCGATGAGATACGGGTTTCTGAAAACTTATTTATTAGCGGCTTCTGTTTACTGTAGAATTACTTTCAATTGAACGAAATAACTGGTGCTGAAGATCCAACGCGTGAATTGGAACGGCAAATCTGAGATTGAATGAATTTAAAAAATGGTAGTTTAATTGAAACTTGGATGTCACTACATCTACTGTATGCACTTTTAGTTTAGTTTTATAGAAAAATGGACGACGTCCAATCCACCTTCAACTTCGTCAATCACAATATCTTCGGTCACACGACCTCAAGATGTTCAGAAGCTATAAGATCGAACGATGTAATTCCAGGTTTTTGTTTATCGGTCTTAGTATTTCAGTGACATCTGGGAAAAGCCCGAGATTATCCTATTTATATCAATTGTTTGTAGAAAACAAACTGCACTGCTAAAAATATGTAATTAGGCGAAAAAATACAAGAAATAAATAACAGTAAATACATATTAAGATGACAAAACTTCCAGATTTACTACGAAACCTTGCCTCAAAAACATCTCGTTGTAAGGCCCCGCAGTAGTCAGTTAGCATAGCAGCACTCCATTCGCCTTGATACCACTTTCATTTCTGAAATATTTTAGTTGAAACATTCTCCATGCTCGTCACTAAAAAGCCCAAGGTTATCCGAGTTTTAGTGACGAAATTATGATCTCATAATTTCGCGATAGTTCTTGCAGACACTCTTAAAAGACAGCCATGCAATTTTTTCAACATCACTTAATAGTTCAACGAAATTAACATGATGCATTAATTTCTAATTTGTGGTTCTACAAGTATTTCTTTCTTAATGTTGGCATCACTGATCTTGGGGAACTTCTGCTGTAAATACATGAATCCACGCGAATTATATCCGTAGTTTTTATGATGTTTTTGACGAGTTCCAATTCTATGCGCAGTTCTTCTTCTTGCAAACCATTTTCTTTCAGAATAGTCCTACTCGCATAGAAAGCAGCAGTGCTTTATGTGGGCGAGTTGCATGCTAAACAGAATTAGGTCTCTACATATATTATATTTGCATTTCTCATATTGGATAAGTGTCAAAAGCAGTTCCAAGTTTACATATGTCTGAAAATTCTTTGTATTTATTCCCACACGGTTTTCAGCATCATTCACTTACCTTAAGGCATCTATCACGTTCCTAGTGACAAATGTGTAGTCTAGTGTAATTGATTGACAGCGCTCACATAAGACGTCTTTCATAATCTATCAAGCAAATCTTTCATTTGACATAGGCCAAATTATTGTATATGCTAGCTATAGCTGTACCATATATAATAATTTCTGATCTAATTTAAAGATTGGTTTGCAGCTACCACTTCTGAAGCTAAAATAATAATAACTAGTATCGACAAGCATTTAAATTAAGCTTTGCCTTACCTGCTGATTGAAAATATGAATGGGATGAAAATAATGGAAAAATTGATAGGAGCAACAGAAATGACGACGAATGAATCAATTGTTTTTCAATGGTTACGATATCAGTAACCATTGAAAAACAACCGAGAACGGAGCGACAAAAGTAGACACTACCGATAGCATTCTTTAATATAGCCTTGGAGGGAACGATTAGGGATTGGGAATTATTTAGAGCAAAGCACACAACAGAATTTCACTTAACTAAGGGCGTATGCAGATATGTAGCACTTATTGCACGAATCAAAGCAAGTTTTAGAGGATGCTGTATAAACAATATTTAAGAAAGCAAAAATGGGAGAATTGGCATTAAAACAAAGTATGTAGTGAAGCACCAGAAGACAAACAAATGTAGATCACATTAAAATAGGGAACTATGGATTCGAAAGAGAGGACAATTTATATTGTGCCGTTAGAGACTGCTAAAGGACTGGCATATTAGTAGGAAAACTAAGCTAAAGATTTAGAAAGCAATAATAAGGTTTGTTGTTACTTATGCAGCCGAAACTATGTGTCTTACAAAGAACTAAGGAAATTCTGTAGGAAGATATTAAGGAAAATTCTAGGCCCAAAGAAGATCTAAGTAGGAATAAGCCCGCTAAATACGATGGAACCATGAAATTAATGGTGTAATAGAAGGAGAAGACACAAGGACTGAGATAATTCGAAAATAGAGTGAAGAGGAAAAGAGGCATAAATGAAGAAAGTAAAGAACTGGAAACCAACGCAGGAGAAAGCCAAAACAAGGTGTGAGGACCAGTTACGAGAAGAGATAGATATATGGAAAAGCAAAATCGTATCAAACGTAATCGGGAATATGTAGTTATGGAACAACATAATAGGCGAAATGGGAGGTACTAACTATTAGAAAAAAACTAACTTAGAGTACAGACTGTGATTCACCCCATAACAGGAATCTAAGAGCTTTTATTAAAGCAAGGCTATATTGATGTATGGAATATAATAAAATATATTTTATTTTCCTATGCCTTCTCATAGTTGGTCCTCACACCTTGTTTTGGCTTTCTTCTGTGTTGATTTCCAGTTCTTTACATTCTTAATTTATGCTTCTTTCCCTCTTCTCTATTTTACCGAACTATCTCAGTCCTTGTGTCTTCTCCTTCTATAACACTATTAATTTCGTGGTCCCATAGCTTCCATAGCTTCCCTATAGGGAAGCAGTTGTGATTTGTATCAATCTACAATCCTTTTGAGCAAATCCAAATGTATCCAAAAACGATTTAAATTAATAAAAGGACGCATAAAACCACGAAGTGGGAATACAAAGTATCTTTGTAAACCACAGTGACAAATCGGATAAAACGCGACGGTATTTGAGAGGTTGCGGAAGATTTGCAGACGTAGCAATCGTACACGTAAACCAACCAGGCGAAGCCGAGTCTCCCGCCGAACAGAAAGCCGGAGGATATTTAATAAATTTCGCTGATTCCGGTGCGGCACACGATTCCCAGATACCCCAATATTAAACAGCAGTTATTCCGCGTGATTTATTGAAATCGACGACCGCTTTCGCCGCTTCCCTGCGACTCCGAACGCGGGGAGGACTGCCCGACTTTTGACCCCATTCCCATCGAAATGGGAAGACGAACCCCCGTCCCTCTCCCCCCAAAACAAAGAAAAAACATGAAAGGAATGGAAAGAAAATAGAAACGACGATCTCAGAGAAGAAAAATACGTCCGGGAAAAACTGTTTACAATTGCGCGCGTTTTTCGTTTTGCACCCAGGCGCGTTCGCCGGACGGCAGAAATGAATTGTTTTACGTGTCGACGGTGAGCTGGAGAAATGTGTTGACGCCGCTTTTTTATTTGAAATTTAATTAAGTCGGAAGTCGATACAGGAGCCTGGCGCTCTCCATATCCGGGACTGATATCGCGTTTCGTTCGTTTTAATTGCCGAGTGCCGTTATTATACTAACGCGAATGCCATTCATGATTTAATTGACTATATGCGAGAGACGGTGGCCGCGGGCGAAGAATTTTGACTTTGTATGTACACCAGGAGAAAAATGTAGCCGGGCAGTGCGAGCTAGAGGAATGGTTCACGCATATACTCCGCTAGATCCGAACGGTTGCCGCTAGTTGGGAGTGAATCGCATATCTACTTTAAATTTTAAAAAAATGCATTTGAATTCCTTGCTCGGCTCTATATAAAATCTGAAGATTGTATGAAGATAAAAGCGAGTAATTAACTATAAAAACTTCAAAGGGATGACACATTTCAAACACACCATGAGATATTTTTGCCTGTAACTATTTATTGAACGAAAAGGTATAGGAATAGTTTCATATCCTTTTACAAGTTTTATGTTTTGGCAAATGCATTTTAATTAAGATTCATTGTTTTTTTTTATATTGCCTTTTATACTCTTCCAATTTTGCCTAAAATTTAAGATGTTTTGAGAAACCGTCTACATTTTATCAAATATATAGACAATTGACTGCCCATCACTAATGTAAATCCATCCAAAGAAGCATGACGCAAATATAGTTGCAATAGGGATCTTTCCATATTTTTTTTCATCAATAATATCATTTTGGTCTGTCTGAAAAGCGTATTTCCCAAGTATTATTCCTCAAAAACCAGTAATAACTTGGTAAAAAATAATTAAAGTTCCCGCTTTTAGAAATCATTTCAAACGACCCCTAAAACGCGTCAAGCCGGATGACGTCATAAAGTATGTCATGAAATATTGCAGGAAGAAACAAATCAGGGATTTAGAAGCTTGACATTTAAGTGTAGTATCATGAAAATTGAAAGAAAGACCAAGGATTCACTTGGATTTACCTGATTATGCACTTCATACCTTAGAGCAGGGGTTCCCAAAGTGCGGCCCGCGGGCCAAATGCGGCCCGCAAAGCCTGTGAATTCGGCCCGCGATATCGATACGATATATTATATTTTCATTATATAATAAGATGGATAAGATGGATTTCAGATATTTTTTGTTTTAATAAATATATAATTAAAGATTTATATTAAATTTAGTATACTAATAAAAAAAAAAGAAATAGTTAAATATATTTAAAACAAAAAAAATCGTGGTTATTCTTTTGATTTTATTCTGTTTCTTTTGGCCCGTCAAAAAATTCGGTAATATTAAATTGGCCCGCCTAAGAAAAATTTTGAGAACTCCTGCCTTAGAGGTACTTCAAAAGTACTGTAAGTTACCAAATGTCCATATATTTTTAACTTTAAAATAGATAAGAAAGAATAGGACAGACATTTATTTTACTTGGGAATGATTTTGGACTAACAATAAGTGAAAGTTACTCTTTAAAAACATTGCCACTTATTAGTAAATATGTAAGAAAATGTATATTTTTACCTAGTACTGATATAATAACGTTAAAAATGTACCACTAGCATTTCGAACTCGATACAGAAATGTTTTATGCCTTATAGATTGTTTAGAAATTGAAATCGAGAAGCCCTCAAATGCTGTTAAACAGTATTTGACATGGGCATAGTATAAGAAGTGTGTTACTGTACAACATTTAATTTCTTGTAATCCTGATTGCATCATAAATTTCATTTCTGCAGGCTTTACGTACGGAGGTACGTGCATATCATCCTATAATTGTAGAGCATAGTGGATATTAAATATTTTACCACCAAATGTGTCTATTATGGCAGATAGGGGGTTTAAGCACATAGAAGATTAACTTGTTGCTAAATATCGCAAATTAATTAAACTACCAAGTGTCTCATCTAATTCAAAAAAGTGCTATATACCAATAGAATAGCTCCATGAAGATTATCGACACTAACCATAAGTCAAGCTAATTATTTAGAATTGTCACATTCATCATATTTACACGGATCATGGTCTTTGACGTCACGACCAATAGCAACACATTTATTGTGGCTGTTTGGGATGAAAAAAGTAATTTTTTGGCCGATACATGTTTTATTACAAAATATACGTATGATTTGTGGTAAATTTATCCCATTTATAATGTTGTATGTAATGAATAACAATGGAAATAGCTAAATTTGTTACGTATACATGTTTACTATATATAAGCGATATTGGTATAAAGTATATGCAATACTAATTGTTATTATTCACACATTCATGCCTTTCTGTATTCATTGATTTATGATGGCTTGTATTTTCGGATTAAGACAGCGTTAATTACATATAAAACACACATAAATATCTACGTTAGCGATAACATTGTATACACATAGGAGTATGTAGTAGCTCTGAGCATTACTGACTGCATTACTTATTTTACATTTAATAATGGTACACGTAGCATGGGCGCCTAACTTTGACCCAGAATAGTAATAATCATAAGCTGAGAGGGTGCTAATCCTTTAATTTAATTCTTATATCATATACATTATATTTGCAATGTAAACTCCGAAGCTGTTGGTGGGAGCTATCAAATTTCGTCGTCTACATTACATACTAAGTTTTCCCTTGTTGCTGCAAATAGAAAATAGAGTAAATACTAGAGCCGTGATCTTTGGTGATCTTTTTGGCAATTGCTTTAGTAGACCAAACATATGAGCAAGTTTATTCTACAAGGTGGACATTCTAAGACCTCCTAACGCAATGCTACGAGCAAGTAGACCTTGTACTCTGCAGGCTAAGTAGTAGCGGGAATTATAAGGTTCCTGAAGCCTTGATTCCTGATGCTGGTACGTAGGGGGTTTAAGCTGACATATGTAGATACATATCGTTCAAAATTGATGTTGACACCAAACGCTTTAGCATCTTAAAACAGCACAGCTTGCAAATCAATAAAATCACGGTGGATTTATGTCGATACCAACTCAAAATTATGAACCCAGCCTTTTGGACTTAGTTTCATAAAGAATGCAGTGATTGTCCAACTATCGGCGGTCTCATAGATTTGGATAGACATTGCACGATATGTACAAACTATCACATTCATCTGTGGTAATTTTATCTACGATATGGTATGGTATTCTTATATCTATGTTATTGATATCTATTAAACGTCTTAAAGTAAACACACTGTTCATATTTTCGTCTTTTAAGAGAGGAAAATATGAAAATCTGTTATAAATCGTCGAATACACTTCGTAACCTTTTAAGTAATCCTAAAGGCGAACCGAAAATGAAATACAACTCAGGAATTTACAAAATTATATGTGGAAATTGCGAGAAAGTTTACATGGGACGAGATATAAAGAGCATATCCCGCACTATCGACATTGGAGAGCAGATATGTCTGGCGTTGCTGAACATATAGAACAAACCGGACATAATATAAATATAGATAATTTAAAATTGATAAAATCTTCGACGCGCGAACTAGATATGAATTGATTTATATTTAAAAAAATAAAAACCTTCTTAATCGGGAAGAAGCGCCCTCGTCATTTTCTGTGCTGATGGATTTATTGGAATAAAGCACATACTTAAGAACGCTCGGGTGGTCCTTCTAAGATTTTTTTTGGGTTCGTGGGTGTGCGATAGGTTGTAAATATGTTAGGGATAGGTAAAGAGAATAAAAGGAGAAGAAAGAGTAGAGCATGTTTTTAGATATAGTTATTTCTGCGCTCATTCGGTTATACGCCGTGATAATGGGAATGTACGTATGCCCGAGGCACGTGTCGTCCCGAATTAATTAATACTTTGTGCGGGAGGAGTAATCGGAACAGTGTGTTTATTGTGCTGCCCCACAGTCCTTGCAATATTTACTGTCTTGAAGCAAACTGATATTCTAGTCAATTATATCAATTTCGAGGAGGATATGTCAATAATCTGAATATTCTTATTTACCTATATTACACACATTTTTCCACTACCATACGAGGGTCGTCGATAAGTCATTTTGAGAGAGGCATTAACAATTTTGTTAATATTGCCAACTGGTTCATGGCATAAAAGTATTTATTGAAATAACTGAATTATCTTTTTTTTTGAGAAAATGCAAAGGAATGGGTATTCGTCTAAATGATAATACGACACTTTAAACATTGTGTTTTGCTGACGATCAAATTGTTATAGCCCAAGAACACGACGATTTGGAGTATATGGCTTGTAAATTAACAGAAGAATATATATATATATATATATATATATATATGTATATATATAAAGAAAACGAAGACAATATGTACTGGAGGTACTCCACAAGATATCATTTTAGAAAACGGAGAACAAATAAAACACTGCGAGGAATACAAATATTTGGGACTACATATAACACAAAACGGGACCTTAGATCGAGCAATAAAAGAAAGAAATGTGCAAGGCAGAAGAGCAATCTCTCTTTTAAATAGTATATTATGGGATCAAGGGATTTCAAAAGCAAATAAACATAGAATTTACAACACAATTGTAAAGACAATCATTACCTACAGCAGGGAAGTGTGGCAATTGAAAAAGAAAGAACAGAACAACTACTAAACGCCACAGAAATGGATTTCTGGGGAAGGGCAGCAGGAAGATCAAGGAGGCAAAGAGTAGCAAATACAAAAATACAAGATATAATGGGAGTTCAACACACGTTAGTCGATGACATCAGAACAAGAAAATTAGTATGGTACGGGCACGTCCAAAGAATGACACCTGACAGGCTACCAAAGCAAATATTAACATAGTCATCGCAAGGAAGAAGAAGAAGGGGTCGCCCGAGAAAGAGCTGGAGAGAGGGCATAGAAAATGAAATTAGAGGAAGAGACTTGCAGGAAGACCTGTGGAGCGATAGAGAGCAGTGGCGGTTAGGAATCGGAAGGCGGCGTAGAACGTTTTGAAACCGAATATATATATATATATATATATATATATATATATATATATATACTGAATTATCTTCTTGGACGTACCAAGTACATCACAAACTTGTTCAGGGCGAACGAACAGCTTGTCCTAACTCCCGCAATTTACACTTTGCAAACTGCAATATTGTTTTGGGTTCTTATTAATACGAATACTAGCATATGGAACGGATTCGTATCGTATGCGCGTGGCTCGTTTACTTGCTGTGGCCCCAAATTCTCGCAGTACATACATACATACATACACATTTCTATTACATATGCGCCCGTACGCTTCTAAATTCATTAGCGGAACAGAGAACTTCCTATTAAGAGAACTTTTCGAATTATCTCTCGTCTGTAGCCGCGCTTATGAGGAAGTTTATTTCGTCCTAAGTTTCCGTTGGATTTAAATCTCGAGTAATTGCACCACCGTTTCCCGAATATTTAAAAGGAGCTCTAGAATTTACCATTTACCTACAATAGTATCTCGTGAAAATATACACACTAATGTAGTCTATTGAGGGATTTGGTCACGTTTTTGGCAGGTATGAACGCTTAGATTAACAAACCCTGCTCGCACCGAAATAAGGCATAAGTTCGTTGCATAACGCATTACTTAACATACCGTATTATACTTGGAAGGGGTGCGGGTAGTAAAAATGCTTTAGTTTATCGCTCCAATTTATAGGGGCAGCTCCCAAACGAAGTGGTGCTATAATTTATGACACTTGGGCACGATACCGAGGTCACGTTTTTCTTGCATTTTTATATACGATATTCTACTGGGTTTATTATGCTAATTTGTTAGTTTAAAAATAAAAAAAACAATATAATAATAACCGGCAAAGTGTATATGTAACACCTACATATAGTTTTAGAAAAAAAAATGGTTGTGGATTAACTACTAAAGTGTTTCGATTATTAAATTTTCAACACAGCGTTAGAAAACTTTAAGGAAGACAGCCGCGGCCAGCGATGACGTTTTGGGCGGGTGGTAACGAAGACAGTGATGCTTTGTGCGACGTCGCGCTGTCTCTTTAACCGCACAGAAGGTACAGGAAGTCACAGGAAGCACTACTATCTTCGCTAAACGCCGGGATAGCGCAGTGGTAAGAGCGCTAGGCACCTGCACAGGATGTCGGGGTTCGAACCTCCCTTGCGGC
>JARFOC010104807.1:0-12171 GCA_031763485.1 Osmoderma eremita | reverse complement strand
GTCAATGTTTGGAAGTACCTATAAGTGTGAACAATTATTTTCTTTGATGAAAGGAAACAAATCTCCCGCAAGATCGCACACTTGGATGCAGTTTTAAAAGTTATTTCGCCGATAAATTCACGCCACAAACAGGCGACTTGATTAAAGACAACAGATGTCAAATATCTGGCAAAAGAAGTTAATGTTTCTCCTTTTTTGTAATGTCCTTTTTATTAGGAATTTAATAAATATACTTGTCCTGTAATAGTACTTTTTTTCGTTAAGATTTTCAGTGGTTTGTCTTCCTTAAGATTAGGTTTTGCGGCCCACCTAATGCTTTTGACCCACCAGTGACTTTGAGTTTCAAATGGCTGATCTAAACGTTTGAAGTTTTGATTGATCTAATAATTTCATGTTGCATACATAAATAAAAAAATTAACAAAATAGAGCAATAAATATTTTAAAAATTTATATTTAATTCAAACGTATAGCGGCTATTTAAGTGAAATATATGAAATATAATACCAATCAGGCAAATTATATTTTACCAATCTGATGCTTATAAAAATAATATTGTTAATTCACATAAAATCTTGTACAAATGCTTGGAATAACTACATTTACTTCTTAATTGTATGTATTTAAAGATATTGCATGTAATATACTGTGAAACATTACATTAAAATATCCCTAACATTACATATTTAATTTGAATGCGCAATAACAACAATCCAAAAACTATAAAAATTAAGTTTTCTAAAATACACAAAACAAATTACCCAGAAATGAATACTTTCGGCCCTTACTTGGTGAAGGTCCAACATTAATAACAATTTGGATCACATACGGATATCACAATACATAATACATCAGCAAATCCCTTTCAACAAAAAATAGCAGCATATCATTCATATCTGCATAGATTAATTACTTATCCACTCTCGAAAGTAAATTTTGATAAAGAATTTAATCTAATAAAACAAATTGCAGTTAATAAATGGCTACAGTTCCAATTAATAGACAATATGTTAAAAAAGAAATTACTTCACAAAACTACATTAAATCCTCACCTTTTAGAATTATAACTTGCATAGGTAAGCCATCAGACGATATACCTATTCTTTTAAGAAAACGAAACATTAATGTTGCTTATAAAACCAATAATACTTTGTCAAAATTTATTAAAAACAACAAAGATATAACTGAAAGAACAAAAAAATCTGGTGTCCATAAATTGATATGTGAATGTGGGAAAGTATATGTTGGTCAAACTGGCAGAACTTTTGAACATTATGCTTCTTACAGAAATAAAAAGCAGGATTCGACTTTCGCCAACCATGTAATAGAAGAAAACCATATTTTTAATTGTTGTTTTAAAATTTTGTATATAGAAGACAAAGGTGCTAAATGGGATTTGTTAGAACGTTCGGAAATTAACAAACATAAAAATTCTAATTTATTACTCAACGATCAATGAGAATGCAATAATTGGATACCTACATATCCAAAATAAAAATTATAAAAACAAACAATTGATTACTAAAGATTTATAAATCAAAACGTAGATTTAATAAAGATGAATTATTGCATTCTCATTGATCATAGTTTTTTTGTCAAAATTTGACATATTTTGATTTTGACGAAATAACGACAAAGTTATATTAAATTAGTTTTTCAGTTGTCTGAAGAATAGTTATATTTTGTTAACAAAATATAACAACTGATATCTTCGCTTTCAAATAAGTAAATAAAAGATAATATAATTCAGCTAACCTATATTAGCTTAAAAAACTGAGCTAATGCGGTAAGCTTTTTAAAGCCATTTCATTTTTATATATTACTTAAAGGGGGCATAATTTTCGATAAACAGAAAAATGTAAAATTTAAATATCTGTTATATAAGATACATAGAAAATTTATAAAGGTGATAAGTGATTCAGTCTTCAATTTTATGTATTTTTTTTGTTTGCTTTGTGCCATGAATTTTTCCAGTTTTTTCAGCAAACGGAAAAATAAATAATGTTCGATTGTCATTGTGAATGAATAATGTATTATTTTCTTAAGGCCAAATATTTACGGAGTAATTTCGTTATGCTTGTATTGGTGATTGTAATACATAAATTATTAGCCATGCTTAGGTATTAAAAACAGTTAGTTCATACCGTTATATAGATTCTAGGTTTTCTTATTGTTGGTATTAATTAATGTGTTTTTTACAGGGACGCAAGGTTTTGTTTGTTCTAATTATATACAAAAAAAAGTCGTTAAAGAAAGTCATTAAAAAAATAATATTAAAAAAACATTGACAATTAAGCTTTATCACTGTGGAAAATTTCAGTGAGTTCACTGTTTGAGTTCATTTTATTTAATGCAGAACTATTAAGAGACGAGCTAGTGAGCATCGCTGATTCGGGACCGACTTTTGGTCTTTTCTTAACTGCCAAAGGAGAATATTTGAAAGATAATCTAATAGCCAAAGGACCAACCACAGATGGCAGGCATGCCAATAGGTATAGTGAGCTTCACGATAAATTAAAATAACTTGTATAAAGATAATGAGGTTATAAAAATTATCACACTGTAGGGTCGCGTTAAGGTGAAATATTCTTAAGCCCGACTTTATAATAATGTCGTTTACATTAAAATTTGTTTTCTTCACTTTTATTTACAGTATTTGTTTTTATTTCTATTGCATTTCTTTTTTTCTATTATATTGTACCCGTTGTACACAAATATATTGGCAAATACACTATTTTATTAATACCAATACATCGTTTTATTAACAAAAAAACCCCATAGAAGATATATTTGTATGATCGCTCTTCGAATAAAATGTTCATATGTACCACAAAACTTCAATATTTTCCTTACTAATTGTTATTCGAAACAGCACCTATACCCCTTTTTCATTTTTTTCTAATACCCCCCTAATAGTAATAATAATCATTTACTTCCTACGGGCAGAAAAAATCCAAGTACGGGAAATGTATAAATAAGATATACACTATGTGAATACATTAAACAAATTTAAAAGCCTCAAATATGCTACTTGAGAACAGAAAAAAAAAGATAAAGCAATTAAGGCTCTAAAGGTTATTGATAGCTGCAGCGATGGCTTTAAATGAGCTGAGATTCACCTCACATATATCAGCGACTTTGTTATAAGTATTACACATCCTAAATACAGGTGACTTAACTAAAATGTTTGTTCTACTTCTTGGACAATTAAACATACATTCATAGCGTGCTTCTAATTCAGGAACATTAAAATTAATTTTATTCAACAGCCACGGACAGTCAATATTATTATTTAACAAACCAGACAAAAATTTAACACTTAACATATCACGCCTTTTACATAAAGAAGTCTAGCCTAGCTGGGTATTATGGTCAAGTCCCCTTTCAGGATAAAACCCATCAATTTTAAATAGCATGTACTTCAAAAAACGCCTTTGAACCGTTTCAATGTTATTCATACGAATTTGGTAGATTGGAGACCACACCAAGGATGCGTATTCCAGTTTTGACCTAATATGAGTGTAGTAAAGTAGTGTCAGGCAACTTATGTTGTTAAAATCACGGCAGTTTCTACAGATCGACAAATACAAACATTTAATCCTTCACAGGTAAACTTACAATAGCAAAGCATTGTAATCCGATTAGTACTAACTAAAGTTATTTTAATTTATCGTGAAGCTCACTATACATAAGCTACACATAGTATATAAAGTACATAAAAACAAATACATAAAATCATAGATACATAAAATACAATGTAATAAACAGATGCACCGTCACGTGGTCAAGGTCGCAATATTGTTTATCCTAAATCATGTTGCTGGAAGTTCCAAGATTTGACTGAAAGGCGTTTTATTACTTGCTTTCGTGGACATGTCTTACTAAGAAGTTGACTATATTACAAATGTCTTAGAACAATACTTAGATAATACTTTAAACAATACTTAGAACAATGTTTTAATGAAGTCAAACAAAGATTAGGACGGTAAAATAAAATGACATTTCTAAGTTTCGGATAGCCCGAACAATCACTACAAGGTAGCTTAAATACTTCAAAAAAAAGTATTGAGCCCAGAAAGATACATTGTAATTGATTTCAGTAGTTCGTTACAAAATTGATGTAGGTATAGGATACGGAGGCTTAAAATATATTAAAGTTAAAAACACCCCTTACCACCTTGTTGAGTAAAAAACTCTATATACGTATTTCGGCAACTAAGTTGCCATCAGAAAACCACAAAGCAAAATAATGCCAGACGTAGCACACGGATGGCAATGCAGCTCTTCGAACACCATTAACTAACAATTAATAACAATGTTATTAATGGCGTTCGAAGAGCTGCATTGCTATAAGAGTGCTACATCTGACATTATTTTCCTTTGTAGTTTTTTGCTGAGGATGGCAACTTAGTTGCCGAAATACGTATACAGAGTTCTTTACTCAACAAGGTGGCAAGGGGTATTTTTAACTTAAAGTTACAAAATTGGCAAACACCTATATTACATGCAGAAATTCATGCAGTTAATGTGTCTAATAACATTTACCTTCTCATAGTAATTTATTTAATATGCCTTGGTACCAAGGCAAGGTGTGAAAATCACATCGTACTGTAGATATGTTTACCAAGCAAAGTAAACTGTAATTAGATTCTATTTCGTTTACTAAGTTCATACATAAAAATATAAAAGTTGTTTTAGAACGAGATACATATATTGAAAGAAGTTATTTAACTCCAATTCCCCGTCCTTGAGATAAACCAGATTTTGAAAATAAGTGATTCCATGATTTAACTTCAGCATCCGGTGTTGGACTATAAAATATGCAAGAATTTACAGGTAAAGCTGTAAGTACTTACGGAACGTTTCTAATGTAAAAGAAAGCTTCGTTATCGTTACACATACCATCCCTAGGCACTAAAGAATTTGAAATTTACCAATTATAATATCATTTGTAATAAAAACACAAATGATTCAAACATTCTTTTTCCCCATTTACGTTTTTGTTTTATTTCATTTACCCAGAGTCAACCTGGTTATTTGAAACAATTAAGTGGACAAAATTGTACCGACTGTGAGTAAGTGTTTTGTTCTTGCTCGACGCTGTTATTCATCAATCCATTACAGTTAAAATGTATGGAATAGGAAGTAACTTTATTAAAATTTATGTAGGGATGTGTTATAATTGGGAGAATATATAGCTTTTATGACGGGTCGTAAAGATATATTGAAATTTTATTACATTTATACTACCCAGACTATTATAGTAGCTTGTTCTGGCGTTCTTTGGTCAATAAAATATTCAAAAAAATATTTTATGACGTTTACTATATTGATTTATTTTGATAAGTGTGCATGTTAGAAGGAGTGTCAAAATTGTCTTAGGGCTTGTTCACAACGAGCGTAACTGTAAAGAATACGTAGTGTTGACGTTTTCCATAAAGTTGAGCCTATGATATACAAGGTACAATGACCCTACGTAATTCTTACGTTTATGTATATGTTACAGTATCCGTGCGACATACGTAAAAGTTGAGCAAATTTCAGAATGTGTAAGTGGGAAATGCAGGAAGGTCCTTAATTATTTGCCCTATAAGTTATGCAGACTCTCAGCGGCAAAAGGAAACACCTTGAATATTTAAGAATAAAGACTTTATTTTACAAAATCGCTGATGATCGAGGGAAGACAACCTTTAGACAACAAACGATCCTATTATATCCTCAACGCTCTAGTCGTAGCGGCGTCAACCCCAAAATTTTTAAATTGCACTAGTTGTTGAGTTATAGCTTATGTAATTTGCAATAGAACGTAAAATATAAAAGACAAACGCGGATAGAATACAACGGTTCTCATAAAGCAATGTTGCCTTGATACTGTTACACTCACCGTTTAACCGAAAACAATTCTTTTTATAAAATACTAAAATATTATTTTATGCTGTTTCCTGACTATTTATTTAGGGTAAGTTTAAGAATTGTTTTCCTGTAGATTTTAGTCAACCTCTGCGATGCATTATAAATTTAGCCATGAAATAAGCAATAAACCGACTCACACTTATTATAGAAAATGCCGACAGTAGGAATACGTCATCGCTTTAACTGCCCCTAGTAACAAACATCCTGGCTCAGGTAGACAAACAAAAACCCTTGTTGTTCCCTGCATACAGAAGATATGCATTTTAATTATTGGATTTCTAAATTATATTTAATCTCTCTCTTATTAAATATAAATCAGATATCATTTTAATCCATATTACATTGCAATTGCTCTGAACGAATTAATACGCAATTAACCCATGATTCATTCAGTAAAGATTTGTTGTCCTAAAATATTTTTAAATGAATATTTGTCGGCCTGTGATTGGTTGAACCCTTCGCCAGTTGAGGTAATTTTGCAACTCTTCTGTGGCCGAAAATTCCCAAAGCAAATTCAGTTCCCTTTTGGAGTTCCTTTCGGATCATTCGCGAGACAACAGTCTTTGACTGATCAGGGCGCGGCAGCGGTTTGTTCTCCAACTATCAGGACATTAACTGAGTTCCTTTCCGTCCGGCCAGGACACCTAATGTTCGTCTTTGTCATTTGCAATAATTGTCGCCCAACTACTGGGGCTAATTTTTTTATTATTTTTGATTAAGTAATAATCATTTGTAACAATTGAGGCCCAACCAGTGGGCCTCACTTTTGCGTGAAGTGTAATCATTTGTAATAATACCTCACAGAAGGTTTGGTCATAACTGAATGAATTCGCATTTCATGTTAGAAGCACTTTAAAATTAAAAATTAGGCATAAACCCTTCCCCCTTTCATCCGTACCCTGACCTATTTTGAGTTGATATTTGCATAATAGGCATCCAATATTACTATGTACATGATAAAAAAGTCGAAACCATGGAGAAATATTAAAGGTTTGCCGATTAGAATCGGGAGAAATGAGGAATTAATTTAAGACGGAAACAGAAAATCAGAAGATATAAATAATGCAACCACTTTACAAAAACGCACGTAGTTACATGGAATAATAGGGAAATGGTGCACCAGAAAAACATAGTAACAACGAATTTTCTTTTTATATGAAACCAACTTTCAGTTGCAAGAATAGCAAGGAATACATACTTACTTCCAACAACAATGGAATGTACGGAAATGGAGAGGTACTATTATTATTATTATTCGTTGGTATACATCAAATGATTTGAGGTTGTCCTAAAACTAACGAAACCATTTGACTTTTTCTAAAATGCGAGTCCGATCATGCAAAATACTACAATTTCAAATCGTTTCCTTCGCTTCCGATCATTAGTGGCTGTTACATTCCTGTCTGTTGACTGTTGCTTCCGCAATTTATCTACGCACAAGCAAAGACCTTGTTTTTCCCTTTCTTTTGTTCTATTTACTGGAATATCCATGATTGTAGTGTCTGAATCAAACACCGCAATTTTCACTCAATATTTTAGATTCGCCACCATAATCTATTTCCAGTGCACAATTGCAGACTTAACTTACAAATATTTAGAAACTCTTAACCGACTAAGCTCCAACTAACGAATCCCTCCTTACTAAACAGCAAAATGTGAACTCAGAGAAGCTCAAATTATCATTACAACTTCAACTAAAGTCTATATACAACGGTAAACGTTCGCACATACGATTCATATCCTTCTTCTGTTGTTTATGCTAACCATCCAATGTTACTTTACTATATTATTGCCAAAAATGGACATTCTTCCAAGCAAATACACACTATAATTGAAATTTAATGATTCGGGAAATTTTAGCTTGTCATTGTTTATATGTTATAGATATCATATGCGTAGTATTATCAAATTATATTTACAAAATTATTAAAATATCGGGACCCAAAGTTCATTGCTGGTTTATAGTTATCTTTCCGCTATTGCACATTCGCATTTTAAGTAATTTAAACTTATCATATCAGTATTTGGCTTTGTAATAAGAGTGTAAGGACACATCTATCTAAATCCTATGCAAATTTATTTTTACACGATAGACAGTGCAATATGAAGAACAGTAATCAACGAAGACTAATGTGAATGGGTTTAACACCAAGCTAGCATAAAATTGGTCATAAAACTAAGTTTGACAAGTATACAGGCATGATTAGAAACGAAAAGTTAAATAAGTTAAAATCACGGTTAAAAGATCAACAGTCTATGTTTACACGTGCAAAGCAAGAAAATAAATCTGCCCTTTAAGCGAGCTACGTACTATCGGAGTTGATCGCAAAACACTCAAAACCATTTGTTGAAGGGGAATTTATAAAAAAGTGTCATTGTAAATCCCGCGAGCGTGAAGACTTTTGAAAATATATCCTTGGAATACTGTCGCTGAAAGAATTCCCGAGTTGGCTGCCAATATAAGTGATGAAATAAGTATAAAAACAGACTCTTTCATGGCATTTTCTGTTGCCTGTGACGATAGTACAGATGTGTGTGGTGTGGCGCAACTCGCTGTTTCTCTTCGTGCTGTTGATAGAGATATCAACGTTTATGAAGAATTACTTGGATTAGTACCATTGCATGATACAAAAAGTGGGGCGGATATTTTCAAAGCTGTTCATGGACTTCTGCAAAAGTACAATTTAGATTTGTCAAAACTGTGTTCCGTTGCAACAGACGGAACTCCTTCAATGATTAGAGTAAATAATGGCTTCATTAAAATATTACAGACAAAGATCAGAGAAACGTTCAGCGACAAACCAGATTTTCATCATGTTCGTTGTATAATCCACCAAGAAGCTTTATGCTCAAAAGTGATCAAGTTGGAAAGCGTTTTAAAATCAGTGAAAAAAATGATAAACTTCATAAGGTCACGTGGCTTTAATCAGCGACAGTTATCTGCGTTCTTACCTGATTTAGAAAGTGAGTACACTGGTTTACCTTATTATGCAGAGGTGCGATGACTTTCGTGTTATATGGTTCTCGATCAGTTTTGGAAACTCAAAGAAGAGATACGCTTTTTCATGGAAGTGAAAGGACAAGATGTCAGCTTATTATCCGACGTACCCTTTTCACAAGATCTTTCATTTATGATAGATATCACAAAGCACTTGTCGGACTTAAATACGAAATTGCAAGGACCACATCAAGTTATAACAGATATATATATATATATATATAACAGATATATATATAACAGATCATGTGAAAGCTTTCAAATGTAAGATGATGCTGTGGGAAAAACATTTAGCAGTGGATAATCTGTCACATTTTCTGACTTATAGGGCGTATCCGGAAAGTACAGTTGTCCCAATATCATAAAAATGTATGCAGAGAAAATAGGGTTTTAAGTGGCAAGAAAATTTTTCTTTATTTACTGGTCCTTTCACTATCGATATTGATAAAATTCCCCCTCACTTGCAGATAGAGGTGATTGGATTGTGTGAACAATTATTTTCTTTGATGAAAGGAAACAAATCTCCCGCAAGATCGCGATTGACGGACGTTGACGCGGTTTTAAAAGTTATTTCCGTCGATAAATTCAGGCCACAAATAGAGAGCTTAATTAAAGACAAAAGATGTCAAATATCTGAGAAAAGAAGTTAATCTTTGTACTTTTTTTGTAATGCCCTTTTTATTGTCTTCTTTGAGATTAGGTTTTGCGGCCCACCTAGTCTACGGTCTTCGTGCTCTAGGCCCACCAATGACTTTGAGTTTGACATGGCTGCTCTACGTAAACACGATAATCCTGCTGTTATGCCATATTGGCCCAAGGAAAATAATGATTTATGACGCCCGAATTCTTATTTAATGCTCTTTGGTTTCTAGAGAACAGTATTTAATTTTTAGAAGTGTTTTTATTTTGGATTTTTAACTTCATAAAGTGCCAGTTATTATTATTACCTTATATTATTATAGTATTTTCTCTTTCTCTGCCGTTTTAATTGCGCAGTGTGCCATATATCTGCTCACACTTGGAGGCGTTGACTTCGTGTGACATCAAGCGACTATCGGACCATAGCTCTTACTGTATTTATATGTATGCCATTCGCTAACACTGATAATAATAGCTAAAAGACGCACTTCAATCCGTAAGAAATAAGTTATTCTCCGACGATTGTTCATAATATAATTATCAAAACAACACATTTTTGACTGTTAGAGCTATTCTAGCGTTTCCTTACTTGGTACTATATATACTTCTGGTTAGTAAGTTACTATGACATCAAGTGACAATAGATCTCTCCCGCACACGATGTGTATGCTGTCTAAGACCTTTACAACGGGTTATTAGCATTAATAAATAATGTATTGGGATGAGTTCAACGTAAGTTGTGTAAGCACATATAAATTTTGTTATGTGTTATTTATGACTTGCGCTGAGCCAAACAGAACCACATCCAACACCATAATTAATAAAAATATTAAACCGTGAATGTTACTCACTACAGCTTCTCTTCGAAAATCTCGCGTGTGTTAAATGCCCTTCATTTAGTATAAGCGCATACATCCATCATTTATTAATATCTCCTTATGTATGTAAAACTAATAAATTTACTTTCGGAAGCGCTTCTTGCACTTTCATTACAAACAGGTTGGAGATTCAAACGCGGACAATAAGTATGAAAATTTTCAGTTCTCTCGTTAGAATTGAAAGTTGGTAGAGCTAATTAAAATTACTAATCTAACTGTTCATTATAATTGGCATTAAGTGCACGTAACCCAGTTTAAATCGGATCACTAAATTGAGTGTTTGTGAATATAATTTAGTGTAGGTAGCAGTAAGAGTTATTGTTTCTCAAACGCTTCCTGGAAGTAAGTTTAGGTGCGCTTGAACGTATAGATATAATTTGGTTAATTAGCGCGTTTAGTTTTATCGACCGTACGTAAAACACGAAGTGCATAGCTTAATTTATCTATGTATATCTATATCTACTCTCAGTTCCCGATGAGTCCGGTAAGTAGTCAGGGTAAATGTATAAATAATTATCGGTTGTGAGCGTAGGTGATTGTTTCCGATAGGTTTTTAGCTTAATGGACACGTAAATAAATTTGTTATATTTATTTAGCAACGAGAAATCCCCACAACTGTTACAACGCCAGCAATGTTGGGTTTCCGCAGAGCAAATTAAAATATTTCCTTAAAAATGTATTACAACATCCTGTGCGCAATAAACAAAACACTGTGTAAAATTACTGGTCTCAATATCTAAAACGGATATAGAATGTGTCTCATTAGCTTGTCCCGACGATCGTAATGACTTATATTTATGATTCAGCATATTGCCCTCATTGACTTTAAACAGCCGGATGACTACCTGAAAAGAAATATGCTTTTGAAGGACACAAATAGGATGGGGATTCCAAGATAGCCGTTAAGATTAATAAAAATGACTGAGAGAATCTGAACCAGCAGTAGTGACTCAAGAGGGTACCTTCAGGGAAAGTAGCATGGAGAAAAGTGTTAAACAAGGAGATGGAATAGCTACAGAGAAGTAAAGAACAAAAGAAAAGTTAATGAAAATATATAATATAGAACAGAAAAAAACCGAAACCAAACAAGAGAGGTAATATTGAGGGAATTCAAGTTTGAAATAGTAGAAAATTTTAAATAACTTGGATGCAACATCAATAGACAAAACCAGAAACAGACAGAAATTGAGGGTAAAAGACTTTTAACAAATACAAAATATACTTGAGGGGCAAAAAGATAAGTAAAAAAATAGAAATAAAAAATATACAAAATAGCAGTTGGGCCATTAGTTATATATGTATCTGACGCAAAGGGTTTTAACTAAGAAGGCAGAAGGTTTTCGAGAGAAAGATAACACTGGTTAACAAGATTTTTGTCCCAAGCACAAAAATTCCTGATTTCCATATACTTTTGCATGATGAAATCAATTATGTTTGTGAGAATTTAATAAATATGTAGTAGTAGTTTTTATGTTCCAGGATATTCGCTTATCCACCTAAAACATGCATGCATAGATATGTAGTATAAGAGACCATGTCTTGACGTTATTTCAGTTGTCAGCTAGAGCTCGGAACTGATCAAGCAGCATGCAATGGTTAATGTTTGAATATGTGTAGGCGTGTTAAGTCCCATTTCCCATTCCTACATAGCATCTCTTGTTATTTCACTTATCGGCTAGAGCTCGGTGAATGAACATATACGCTGACGTTGTTAACGTTTTAAAGAGTGTTGCGTTGTGGTGCGT